>JAPDSC010087416.1:0-25405 GCA_026290005.1 Latrodectus geometricus | reverse complement strand
ATATATATATATATATATATATATATATATATATATATATACATACATACATACACACACACATATATATATATATATACATACATACATACATACATACACACACACATATATATATATATATATATATATATTTCAATAAATTAAATAATATACCTTAAAGATTCTGTTTTATTTCCTCTCAAAAATAAAGACGTCATAAAAAGGTTATGTTTATTCAGTTCATTTATTTCAAAAATTATTTCATAAATCATCTGGAAATGTAAATTCATGCAGATAAAGTATGAGTTATATATTCGTATATTGTTCGATATATGTCACAAATTACTTAAAAAAGATAAAATATCTTAAGAATATTTCCTATAACGAATTAATTTGAATGTACAAGAAAATCAAATGATCTTTACATACATTTGAAATATTTTTATTAATTTAAGATTATTTTATTAATGTCTTAATTTACTTTTCAGGGAATGGCTATATTTGCAGCATTTACTGCCATGTTTAGCTGCTGCACGTCTTACAGCATATGCAAAAATTTTAAAGCATTGTAAGATCATGGAAAATAAAGATCACAGCTTTTAAATTTTATCAGTGTTGCAAATGTTTCTTTCATGGCTAAGTCAGGTAAAAAAAATTGCTCTTAATTATATTTTGTACTTCTTCGAAATGAATTGATACTTACTAGCATGTCAGTGAAGAAAATATCATTTTTACAAATCCTATTTTTAAATTATTATTTATAAAATCAATAAATAATATATTAAAAAATCACATACATTTTTTTGTTAAAGGTATAATTTGACTATTATGATCCATTTTATAATATTCAAGAAATATGTGAATTTGATTTATTATGAGCTTTAATGTTTTCCTGGGATCTATAATTAACTCTGTAGAACAATAACTGTAAAACTTCTTTTCGGCAGTAAAAGATATCATTACATTTATATTAATTCTTTTATTTGTTATTTCATACATTTTTTCTATTACTTGCTGACATTAATAAATAAAAATGCATTAATTAATAAATGCACATTCAAACCATTACAAAAAATTAAGAAAACCTATTAGACACTCTTTAGCTTATCAACGAAGTTTGTTTTCTCAGATCTCAAGCGCTATAGTCTTAACTATTGGCTTTGACTAAATAGCAGTTGAATGGGGTGGAGTAAAAGGAATACAGTTTCTCAGTGCAACACAATATAATTTTTTTGTCAATAACTATGAAACAGTTTGTAGATGTAACATGAAATCAATCACTTAGAGAATATAAATATATATTTATTTGGACATAAATTACGCCACTTTTTTACACACATAGACACAGAAAATAATTATAATAATAATAAATGATATACATGTAATAGAAGAAATTATGAAATGTTTTTAAAATCAGATGCTATGCATAAATTAGTAAGAATAAACATTAACTTATTAATAAGAATATTTTTAACGAGATTATAAATGGAATTAAATATATATTTACAAAATGAAAACCAATATTTTTTTTATGTATGTCTTTCATAAAAATATTAAATATTATGTGCACAAGTTTCAACTCCTGATACAGCTTCTGTTCATTGTCAAAAATACTGTTTCCGAAATTTAAACAAAACTTTTTTGTGCAATAATCACTTTGATTATACTAATGACAATTTACACACGCATTTAAAAAATAATACAGAAGGTAATAGAACAAATTTCAACAAAACTTGAAAATTTTGAAACAATTACAAAGATAATAACTGATCAATCAAAATATAAACAATAGAAATTTTATTTACAATTAATTAGGCATAATATCAGTGATCCATGTGAAATAATTATTATGAAATATTAAGTATTGAAGCCCATTATAAAATTAACGATTTCCAAATAAGTTATAAATACAATTGAGAGAACCAAATTGCAGACATACAACATTTTAAGATTTGATAACATTTCAAAGAGCTGTACTGAACGCCAAAACTCTCCTTTTATACCCTAATTTAACCAAATAGGCAAACTTTATCACAACTAAAAAAGTTTATAACATTACATATCTTTAAGTAACCACCTGAAAAGTTAATTAAATAACAAATCACCTCATAAAGGTTTATTATAATTTGTAAGTATATGTTTAGTAATCTCACAAATTTTAATTTTCATTCTCAAAAGATATTTTTTTGCACACACTATTTATCAATATGAAAAGCAATAAGAATCGTTTCGAATTCACAAAATAACAAAATAGATTAAAGGGGTAATAAGATATTCTATTGTAAGCCAAAATCTTGGTAAGCATTAAAGTTCTAAATGTGTCTTAAGCTGCTGTGAATGAAGCACAATAAATTAATCCGAAGCTATATGTGGAAGCAATATATATGATTTTATGGGTGAGTGTCTGTTGCACTATATGACTAATGAGTGCAAAATAGTCAAGTTTTGTCGAGAATCTCAATTATTCGATGGTCATTGAGCGTATATAGCAAACCACCGAACATATATGGAGCATTATGAAAATAAATCCTTGAAGATTCCGTAAGCAAATTTTACAATATATTCAAAAAAGATTTTTTTTTTAATTATTTGTTAATGAACATATAGTGTTATGAGCTCTCAGCAGCAATTAAAGATAACTTTCCTTCATTATAACACAGTTTTGCTCTTTTTTCTCACTTCATTTACCAATTCAATGTTTATTATCCTATGAAAGTTATTGAATGTATTTATAATTTAAAATCTAATATTAATAAAATTCAACAAATTGGTTGTTGCTTTTAATTGCAATTTAAACAATAAATGCCCGCTTATTTGAATATTCTGTTTACAAGTGTGAAGTCTCTTGAATATAATGTTGCGTTAATAACATGATCTGCATTATTGGGTTCTTCGGAAAGTTATTTCGTTTTATATGAAAATGAAAAATGTATACTGAATAAATGTTTTATCAAATTATATATTATCAATTCTAATCTAATACCTTTCACCATCTTTCTGGACGTAGCATGATTTCATGATCATAAAATGGTTGGTTTCCAACAGCAAAAATCTGATTCAGATCAAAAAAACGAAATGATTTTCCGAACAACCAAATATATATATATATCTCTATATAATAAATCAGAAATTAACAAGATTAATAAGCAGTCTTTTTTATAATTTGTCATACATCCTGGGCAAGTATTACTACTCTCTTGCACTTTAAATGACTTCAATATGATATTTTTAAAATGAAAATAAAAAACCAAACTGCACACCAGAGCTGTTCGAATCCACTTTCAATAATTCACTTGAAACAGACTTTAGGGCTATGTAAAAGAATTTGAGGAAGACTCAATCACTTTCGTCAAAAGTGCATAAGGATCGATTTCTGCATTTATATTCGATATTACGATCTTTTCAGGCAAAGAAGTGATCTTCACTGTTTTTCCAATTTTCACAACAAATTGGGATAGTAAGTCTTCGACAATTCTGGAAAAAATTAAAATAATACTTTATTCGATATTAAAATACATGCAAATTTCCTTGCAATATAATTCAAGATAATTTACTCAAAAAAAATTATATTGATATTAATAATAAATAAATGTCAGACAAAAAAAAAAAAAAAAAAAAAAAACCTGAAGTTATAGTCAAAAGGATTTCATAATCCGTAAGTACCGCAACACATTTACCATATAAAGAACTACAAATGAAAACTTAAAAATAAATTTTGACTTTTACTGTATAAGTACTAGCTGTGATATTGTCAAAAGGGATAAAGCAATCTATAAATTGTCGCATGGCAGTGAATATTAAAAAAAAATAGAAAGTTTTCTGGTATGAGAATTCTAGCATTTTCTTAAAAATATCTGTATTTACCAAACTTATTTTATTGATCTTTTAATATTTAATAATAAAAAAAAAAAAAGAACAAAGAAAAATGAAGTAATCCACATCGTATTCTTATTATTTAAAACCAAAAAAAAGTACTTGAAACTTGTACAATAATAAAAATGAATTATTTTTAATAATTTGGTGAAGCTTTTAATTGACTACAGATTACAGAGACGCTTATAAAAAGGATAACACTCCCTTCTTTTTAAATGTAGAAGTTATCTCTTACATTTAATCTTCGGAATACCTTTTCAGCAAATAATACAATAAAGAATTTATGGATATGAAAGGCTTGGAACTTGCAAATTCTGCCCTTCATAATGGAAGAATATTAACTGGAAGTAGAAAGTTTTAGCATGAAATAGAAAATTGTTTTCGGTGGATAGATGATCATTTATTATTTATTCTCCTCTAATGAATGATTCAACTCCAGCAAACTAACAGCAGCAATGTAAGCACAGTTTTCTTAAGTTTAATGTTTGATTGATAGTATAAAATTTCATAAAAGATATTTAAAATTTATAGCTGTACAATTTTTGAATCCTTAATTTAAGGAAATCATGCATAATAATAAATTAAGAAATAATAATAATTGATTATTATTATACACAATGAAATACATTGTTTTTCAAAATGATACTGCAAATGATTATTTTTTCAGTAAAGAATTCAAATTTGTGATTATTTTTGATGATATCTTATTTAAATCTTTCCCTCAAAAAGATTCGCAAAGTAGAAAAACCAAGTGCTCTACATCGAAATTATGGGAAATATTCAGAAAAGTAAATATTGAAACAAACTGGATATAATACAATTTTAGGGAAACATCACAACGTTATGAATTAAAATAAGATTATCTTTAAAATTATTTTCAATAATATAATTAAATATGTATTTAACTGAAAAGTAGTGACTAATTAAATAAAAACTAAATTGTTTTGAAAAGATTATTCTTTTAAATGTTTCGAAATTAAAAAAAAATTGTCTTTATTTTTACTAAAAATTTATTAATTCAATTTGTGACAGTCTATTAAAATTTATTAGTAACTCTATATCTCAAAGGAGCATGAAAATTTAAAATATATCAGCTTTATCGAACAAAACAAATTACTTTAATTTTCCTCTTTGATCCATACTGTCTGTAATTATGCTTAATCTGGTATAAATCGGTACTAAGGAAGATGAAACTGGTATTGTTTCCAAACTGACAGCGACACCAAAATCTTCTGCCACCCTTATCAACAACATTCGACTCAATGACACGTCATCAGAAACCTCTACTGAACTTGCTGGACCAATAGAAAACGTCCACTGAAAGTTTAAAAAAATGATTACAACAGAAAGCAATTCTTAAAAGTGAAGTATAAAATTATTATTACTAAATATTTCAAAATTTTATGCTTAAATTCTGTACTTCAGATACATTCCTACCTGACCACAGTTAGACGTAGGTTCGTAACTGTCTAATTTAATACCAGCATATAAGCATGCTTTATAATGAGATTCAGCCACTTCTCTACCACTTATGAAACCAGATTCTGGAAGTATTTTCATAGAAAACAGATTAGAATATTTGCAGTTGTATAAATAAATACAAGTAATAAAATATTGAAATTTAGGTAATTTGGATACAATAATTTGTTAATTATTTCATACATAATACGAATCCATGCCGATTCTATAGTCATTAGCATAAACTATACACCGACAAGTGCAATCATCATAATTAATCGGTTACAATTATATGACTGCAGCTTTTATCAAATATTGCTTGTACCTGCCGATTAAAACTTAATACTACTATAAACCTATGCAATTAAATGTCAGTGAGTGATCATTATGATTCACAAATGACAATTTAAACATAAAATATCTAAATTGTTATATGTGATTCACAAAAATTTATACACAAATACTGAATAAATTTTATGAGATATAACTAACCAGATCAAGCAGTTTTGAATCAAAAGTTATTAAGCTTTTAGCACAGTTTTTCAAACCCTTTTGAAGAATGAATGAATTACAAGAACATAAATTAATAGAAATAGAATGAATGGAATGAATTCATTAAAACAAAAATTGCAAAGTTCAGTTTATTCAGAAATTTTGCTCAAGACAAGTGAAAATGTAAAAATCTTTCATAATTGCCAAATTATTCATATACATAGGCATAAAATGAGGTTTTATTGAAATGATCGCTTACGGAACGGTGCTGCGTCCCTACTCAAAACTGAGGACAGAGGCCGAGTATTGTGTGGGTATCCATAGGGAACGTCATTATATCACACTGTAATTCGTAAATGGGAAGAAAAATACAAATATCATTAGTATAAATAAAATATATTTGTTAGAAAAAATTGAACATAATGTGTTCAGTAAAAGAAGTCCGGTGATGAAGTTGTAGTATATGCACGGGTCCTATGCACTGGTGTAGTGGTACTAAGCTTCTAATGCACGGATCCGTCCGAAGCTCTGTCCTCGGACCGGCAAGACCTCAGACTGGGCAAAGTCGACTCAGCCTCTTATCCCTTCATTGGGTCGATAAAACTAAGTACAAACATGCTTGGGAAACGAACATTGGTGGTTTCGTGTTAAGTTGATTACCTAACCGGGACATATGCTTCGCACCCCATGGTCCTTGGTCAAGAAATCAGAGAGGGATAATGTAGGCCCTCTTTTCACAATGGGCTCTCGTGCCACTGTGTTTATTTTAATGTTAAACTAAAATTGGCAAAATTCGAAGTGCTTTTTAATACATCAATACTAAATATGGAATTGTACCAATTATAGAGTAAAGAGATCACATAGAAAGAAAGTGGAGATTTATAAACTAGGTCACACATAAATTGAACAAGATATAGATTAAAATTATGAATATATTATGGAAACTTCGTAAATATTTGGTTTTATGGCAAACATCCAACGATTTATGTCTCAGTTATTGATTATCCTAATATCTTCAAACAAAAGAACTTGCAGTAAAAAAATATGAATCTTTAAGAATGCATATATTATTTTTATAACATAATAGTGTTTTATTGTCACATCAAAACAGAATAACAATTCGTTACTCAGTTAGATCCCACACAACAATTCATTCATGTGCATACGATTAACTTAAATACAAATAAACAAAGCATGTATTAAAAAATATCTTAAAAAAGAAGACTACATAATTTTAAAAATATTCAGATTTCTCTTCTTTTACAAATTTTTATTTTTTAAGGAATTACTGTTTGAAATTTTTCTTCTTATAAATCTAAATACTTTTTAAAGAGAGACTATTAATATTTCATGTGATTAAATTACATTATTAGTATTTTTAACTATTAGGAATTGTTTTTTTATTCTTCCAGTTAATGACTTACTTGAATCTGGACTATAAGCTGGATTTAAATAACCAAGAGGATGACCATCCCTCCTAAGAAGAGTATAACTTTGATAGAAAATGAATTTATTTATTTGATTCAAGTTTTTCTTCTCGGAAACGAGTAGACGATAGCGATTATTTGCAACTGCAAAATATATCATAATATGTAAATAAACAATCTGCAAAACTACACCAAATATTTTCTTCAAAATTTAGAATAAATTGCAAGCAACTTTTTTTCATCAGTTATTTTGTAATAACATTATTAATATTATAGTTATTAAAAGGAACACATTAATAAACCATATAATTTTATAAACATTCGAATAATAGCAATAAATTTAAAACACAAATAGATAGATTGGAATATAAAACAAGTATAACAGTGGTGATAAAGAAAAAATGGCTTCTAAAATAAAAATATATTTTCTTAGATAGCATAAATCATTGTAAAAGAAATGCTACATCACTAGTTTCAATCCGATCATTTTGGTTTCAACCTTGTAATTCTGTTTTTAGGAATCTTAGGAGAGTGGTTTTGCCATGATGGTAGCTGAATGATTAAGCTCTGACATTCAGTTCAATAATTCATGGGTCCGATTCCCACTTTGGGATTGGGGGTTTGTAGTGGCTTGGAATCCATTTTAAACCGTTGATTCGAATTTAATTAGAAATTGAAAAACTACGGGAGTTAAGCCAAGCGCAGTTTATGAGAGCTCTGCGAAATTATTTCGTAAATATCGCCTATAATAATATTTTAATTAAAACTATCTATTATTCAAAAGAACTTGTTAATGAATTAACCGAAAACTCCTAATGCATTATAAAATTCCATATATTTGACAAAAATTATTTCAACCAAAATAATTAGAAACCATTTAATTATTACATTAAATACGAAAAACAGTAACATTGCAACATTAAAATAAAATTCATGTTAAAGTCTAATGATATAAACGACACAATAATTTGTGCGTTTTTCCATAAATAAATATATATATTTTTTAAATTTTAAATTCTATTAGTTACTGACATTATCAGTGACATAATGTCATTAATCAGTGATATAATGACATTAAACACAACGGATAAACAGCATGATAAAAACAAAAAAATTTCATTGTAAGGTATAGAAATTTTGTGGATGCACATAAAAATCATTATTTAATTCTGAAAATCGTAAAGGTGTTTTGTATAGAAGAACGAATAAATCATCACATAATTCCACTTTTTTATTACAAATTATAAAATATTTTTTTAAAACTTTCAATGGAACATAAATGAGAAGCTGCAACAAAACAAAACAAATTTTGTTTTTGTGTTGTAGTTCCTCATATATATTTGTTTTAATTTATAAAACTACACAAATAAATTGAATTTTTTGATAATCAAGTTAAACAAGCCATTTCTAAGCTTTCTTAATTTACCTTTTTAACTTTTTGCTGGATTAATCAGAAAATTAATGAGAAATTTACAAAGAAAATAAATTGATATAATTTAAAGAACCATTATTAATTATTTCTCAATAATTACTGTTTCTAAATACAATAAGGTGGATTACAAAATACAAGTCTTGTACAATTATTTGGTAATAAATAATTGTTGATTAAATAGTAGTTGAATGTATAAATATATATATCAACAGTAGGCCACCGCCGCCCTCTACTGGATTATTTTTTATATTTAACAGAATAATTTAAATATTAGCATTTTAGAAAGTTAATTTTCTAAGCACTGTACATAATGTATTTCATCGTTGTTTTGGAATTTTTTAATAGTATAAATACTTGAAGGTGTTCGTAATTTTCACTGTATCGATAGTGTAATGTAATATGTTTTGTAAAAAAAAAAAACCTTTTCAGAAAGTATAAAAGGTGGTTAACAATACTAATAAATTCTCATACAATTATAAATTAAGAAAACTTAAATATTTTGCTCAATTAAATTTACATGATAGTTAAAAATATATGTAAATTATTATATTCCAATTGTAACATAAACATACATTGCTGACAGACAACACCGAGAAATAGTTACCAAGAAAATGTACACGACATATGGAGATGCAGTTTTCCGAGTATAGTAAATTATTCAAACATTACTCATATCTTGAAAAAATTAATATGATAAAATATAAATTGACTGAATCAGATATTAGCATCCTTTATTAGATGAAAAAAATTAATGAAATTATTCCTCATCACAGAACAATATGTGTTTTGCATACAGAAGTGTCAAACAATCATCGATCAAGGGTTTTCAGAATATAGATTAATTTATACGAAAAACTTTAGCAAACAAATTTAGAATAGAAGTGTATTTCTCCATCTACATATCATCCTAAACATAAACTTAACTGCATACCCTTTTCATGTTGATGCGACATTTGAATGTAGAAAATGAACTACAGAATAAGTATAGAAAGAATGAATGAAAGTGTTGAATGCACTACTCTTACTAGGATTTTTTCGGAACTATTGATTTTCAATGATTCTGTACTGATCAGGACAACAATACATTAAATTATCGCGAATTGGACACACTGCGCTCATTAAAAATGCTATTATCGATTGAAAAACAGAAACAGCTTGGTTTGTATTAATGTGTGAGTAAAGTTATATAGACACTGGGTCATTTTTCCAAATGATACAATTTTTTTTTTTTTTTTTTTTTTAAATGAAAGACATTTTATACAAATATGAATCATATGATACCTCTGAAAGTGACAAATCAATTATCGGGGGTCTCTGTTTGGTGCCTGATTTTGAACTATACAGATTCACACCCGGCTGCTTTCACCTAACTGGCAGAACTGAACTCTGGTATAGGGAGGTAAGTTTGTTCTACAACAACAAATCTGATTTGTAAATAGTCCAGTCTAAGCACACCAACAACACTTTTAATATATGTTCATTCATCATATCAGTACACATAACTTCAATGAATCTGTACCAATGGTATCTTACATTGGTTATATCGGATGTTGTTTATCGGTCTCATGTTTTTTTTTTATTATTATTATTGTGCTTCTACATCGATTGTAATAATTATAATTTATTATACAATGAAGTATCAGCCTGTTTTATTGTACCTACTTTTACCTTATTTATGGTTATGTTGGCAGAGTTACATTATCATTGTTAGTTAACATCTGTAAAAATGTAAATGGTTCAAAATGAATCCTATTAAAATAAAGTAATAACTTATATTCAATGAGGAAAAATATTCAAGTAAATATAGACTCACAAGTTGGTAGTCCTTCTCTACTGTAAGTTTCACAGTAAACGATTGTATTGTCACCTCTTCTGAAAGGATCTCTGTAGAGTTTAACGGGTTTTGCATAATAATCTGCTAGGTTTCCAACGTCGAAATCAGTGGCTGATCCGCAAAACTCCAAAAGGGGAAGATCTGAAAAGTCGCGTGTCATAGTGGATTAAAAACAATATATTCAAAGCATAAATAAATTAAAATCCTCAAAAAGACAAATTAAATAAAAAAATATATCAGAAAAATATATTGCAGATTATTCACCAATGTACTTCATATTAATGTATGAAATTATGTTTGATGCTTAAATTTATAAGAACTAAACTATATTTGCGCTTCATTCCTTTTATTCTAAAATATGAAAAAAGATGATAATTTTTTATTTATTTTTTTTTATTTTTATTTTTTTTTTTAACCAAAGTATACATAGATTTCCGAAAACATTCAAATTAATCAAACTAGAATCTCGCTTGAATTTTAACTATTATATCTCTTAATTGGATAAAGAAGGTTTATTGAAAGGAATGGGCTTTATCCTTGAGCATTCAACAATTCTTTTGAAATATGACTACTTCATTACAAAAGATAGAACTGAACGTAAGCATTCCTATTGGATATCAAACAAAAATCCTACTTTAACAAAACATGCATAGGTTTTTATAAACTATATTGTATATATTTGTATAGATACAGATTTATATCTTTTTTATTTACTTCTAATATATTTTTAATCACGATCCTTTTAAGTAATATGGTTCTTATTCAACATATTTGCGAAACGAGCCAATTTATTAATATAGAACTTTATTAGCAAATTTTTTCAAATGGTGATCTTAGATGTAGATTCAGTTGTAAAAAAGTTAGAAAAAACAATATGTCTTTTGTTTAACGGATAAATAAATTCAAATAAAATTTATCATAATTATGTTCCGTGATGTTTAAAAAGAAACTTATCATTTTAATTTTTAATTTCGATTCAATGAAATAAAAAAAAAATTATTTCAACAAATATCTAATAAAATCTTACTCAATATCATAAATTTACTCCGAAAACTTTTAATTAAGCACATTCGGATTACTTATTATATTCATTTTTTAAACTTAGTCTAATTCTAGGACAGATAAAATAAAAATACTTTAGCAATATGACCAAGTGATGCAAATCAAGGCTGATCGTTGTCTAGTGATACAACAGGGCTCATCGGAGTATAAGATCCCGGGTTCAATCCCATCCACTGTTGAACAACAAATGACAGATGTTGCGCTATTGCTTTCTGCATGCACGTCCATTGGGCGGTTGGGAGTTTTCCAGATTTTCTCTCTCGCAACACGTGAATACAGCCCACTATTTAGTTAGTCTTTTCGGAAAACGATCGCGGTGGATATTAAAATGCCTTATAAAGGCTTTCGGCTGTTAGGCTGTCTACTAAGTGGAATCAAAGTAATGCAAATCAAAATTGAAAACATTATAAAAATATTTGACATGGTTTCCAAAATAAGACAATTTACCTGCGACATTGTCTGGCTTCTTGGTAAACGTCTGGTCTTTGCTGCGAAAGTTCCTTAATGTTCCATCAATATATACATGCATACACTGAACTTTGTTGTCGGGTTGTGGAAGTCGCATAAATGCGGCTGTCAGCAGCTTCTGATCTTCATCCATGGACATTATTTTCCCGAATAGGAACTTGATTTACCTTGAAAAATCAAAAACTCATTAATTGCAATGTTTATTAGAATGTTAAAACGTAAAAAAAATACATTTTAATTATACATTAGTATAAAAAGTCATGTTGGTCAAATTAAGTTTAAGTATTGTAACAGTTTTGTTGGATTATCATTTGTACATTAAACTAATAGTGTGAAGTCCTAAGAAATTCCAAAAAATAATTATAAGGTATAATCGTTAAAATCACGTTATTGATTAATATTTGTTCTCTGATCCGAGATTAGAACTGAAATCTACACAATTACGAACTTAGTGGAAATTCAAATTATTGAAGATAGAATAAAACTATCAATTTGATAATATTTACAAAAATATTATCATAGAAGTTTATTCATTTTATATGTTTTTCATACTAATGTGTAGTTAAATATATAGTTCATTCTATTTAAAGAACAATTCTTTTATTTTAAATGTAGGATATAATTATTTTCTACATTTAAAATAAAAAAAGTTGTATATATATATATATATATATATATATATATTAATTAAAATAACAAAACTCCTACATTTAAATATTTAAGAACTGAAAAGGAAATTTCATGCAGAATTTCAAATAGAAATATATTTTTTCTCAATATTCTCCCCCCCCCCTTTTTACAGCAAAAGGATCGTTGCTTTCTAGATGGCACTTGTAATTTATTTCAGTGCTTAGAATACACTCTGTAACAATCTAAATGATAAATTTTTTTCCTGGCGGAATAACTCTATTACATTCATACAAGAAATTTCTCGGTTGATTCATAATTTTTATGTATATATATCAAAATTATTGTGTGAAGTTTTCTTTCCATTGGAATAATTTAATTTTCAAAGCTTCTATTGAATTGATTTTGTTAGATTATTATACTTTTTTCTGAATTTTTTTATTTTGATATGTGTACAACTTTTCAGTTGATCCTTTGTAATTCTAAGAGCTTAAGAGGCCGTAAGTAGTGTGGCGATGAAAGGCGTCGCTCTCTTCTTTAGGAAGTTGCGAATTTGAAATCTTTGGACCAGTCGATGACAGATTAAGCTTAGAAAGTGAATGAATACTAAAAATTCATATCGTCAAATATTTTTCGGTAGATATGGGAGATGGATTGAAAAATTCCGATTTTTTAGTGGACTTAGTGGTTAAAAATTTCGAGATGAATGGGTGTGCTAGCAGCTTCGATTGACAAAATATGTAAAGTTAGAAAAAAACGAATAAAAGATTAGAAAACTTCAACTTTATTGTATTTATATCAAAGAAATTATTAGATTTCGTGATACATTTTTTTATTTTAAACTATTTTGTAAATGTTTATTGTCATTATACATTTGAAATACTTCTTTTAGTTTAAATTTTTTCATTTTTAAAATTTATGATTCAGCAATTTTGAGAATTTCTTACAGAATTTAGTTATAACAAAAATGGACTATAATTTGAAAACTCCAAGGGTTGTCTAATTTCTGATTGTGCATTAATGAATTGCTTCTTTTCACACATAATGTTCCCTTTTGTTTTTTCTGCATAAATACACACACATGTTTAACTTTATAATCTCTCATCACGCTCTTTCTAGCACACACATAAACTAAATTTTTAAGCGTATGCTATACATAGGAACCTAAGAAAAACACATATTCTTAATGATAGTGATAAATATTCAGAATATTTATCACTCTCTCTCACTGACATACACACACAACGTTTATGAGAGCGATAGTAAACAATGAAACATTATGTTCTTCTGTTCATTTTTGTTAATGGTTCATACTATGAAGTATGAATGGCATATATTTATTGTTGGAAATACTATAGAGTGATTTGTAAATATTTATGATTTATTTTGATGAAATAACTATTGAATAACGCATTGTAGATGAAAACATGAATTCTTGGGAAAATCAGTATTTTTGAAATTTCGTATATACATACACATAAAGATGCCCCATTTACTTGTAAAGAAAGTGATTTATTCAAAGCCATAAGAAAAATCCAGATGTAAAATTTGATTGCTAGTAAAATTTGTTTTTATGAAAGTCTTATAAGAACTCGTAATGGAAGGGCTTTGGATATAATGATGAAAATTATTCACTTACTGTTTGCTACAATAAAGCACAAAAGTGTTTTTATTCTTTCCTATATTCTATCGTTATAAGACGTATAAAATGAGATTAACAAAGACAAATATGTATCACTTAAATGGTAAGTATATTATGGTAAAGACTTAAATAACTATCATTTTCTCACTTTAATCACAGATGTTCTGATTTCCAGAAATTAAAAGAAGGACGAAATAAACAATGATTCATCCAAAAAAAGTCAACTTTTAAAAAATTTTAATATATTTTAGGACAAGGTTTCTAGATAAGATTGAAATTTATACAACTAATGCTGTAATTGAAATATATCTTCTGAGATAAACGAAAATAAATGTCCGAAAAATAGGTTGCGATTTTGACAAGAAAATCTAGAATATTGTGAATGTTTTTACATGAATTCAAAACAACGTTTTCTGGGCACCATTTGTCAATAAATAAATAATGACAGGGATTTGCTAGTAGACTAAAAAATAGATCAAAATTAAATACAGGTAGTATATGGCTAAACGTTAGCAGTAAACTTTTCAGTTTACGCCTCAGACATTGAAAAACTATTTTAAATTCATGAAACACACAGAGTGCTTAGCCATGATACTGTGCTTTAAGTGATGAAACCGCAATACTAATTTAACTTAAATGTTCAGCTGCTACAACCTCTTGAAGATTAGTATCAATATTTACTGTATGTAGAACGTTTTATGAGGGAGATATGTATGTGTTCAGTCACAATAGTATGCTGTTCAAATCAATTACAGAACAGAATGTGCATAGAGTTTTAAATCAATAAGTTCACTAGATGTTTGACAAATAGACGGCTGTTTACAAACGAGTCAAATTCAACTAATGTAATGAATATAAGCACTATTTTACTAGGAAATCATCCAACACATATATGCTTATGTGTAACTTTGTGCCTGGATAATAGAGCATTTCTTGTGGTAAGGTGACATTTAAAGGTAAGGTGACTCTAGACCACGTCGGGCTTGCATCATTTCATCAATAAACAAACAATTCAGTACATGATCAAGAGTCCAGTTTCTTCAACAGATTAGAATATCATCAAGCATGCTAGAAAGATGGTTGTAAACCATCCTCTTCAGACACTTGCTATTCTCTAAACTGTTTCAGAACTTTGGCTCTTCTCCCCTTAGAATTAATAAATCGCCTAATTGACAACACTTACATCTGTATGTGTGTGTGCATTATTTCCTTTGAAGATAATCATATTTCATATAAAACTTACTTGTTTTAAATTTATTTATTTCATATGTTTCTATTGTATTTGTTTATTTCGTAACATCTTAACTATATGGCGATAACTAAAACTTCCGGCTTTCAGATTTAAATTTTACTAATCGTTATATATCGCGTCGCAGTTTCATTGAATTTTATGCGTAACATTCGAATTTTGTGACTTTTCCTTAATCTTTGAAAGTCAATGACTGTTATGCAAATCAAATGCTTTCAAACTTGGTTAATATTTTTCAGAAGCTAATTTTCTTTAAACAAATATGTTTTTAACAGAAATAGGAAATTTAAAACTTTATACGAGTTATAAATATATACGACATTTAGTAAAACTTCCTCGATACTAAAAGTGAATTCTGTGTGTTCTCATATTTCTAAAATAACTTTCAATTTTTATAGAAATTTCGCAACTTAATGCCCTCCAATTGGCAATTTTTTATGCTTCAAAATAATAACTCTTAAAAAAACTTTTAAAAGTGCCTTTATAAAAAAAATTGAGAAACATTGACAAATATTATACATTTTGTTTATATTTTTTAGAACATAATATCCAATATTTTCTTTCAACAAACATCTTGTTTTACATTTTATTTATTTATTTGATTCATTATTTATACATTTAATGTGTTATATAAAATCTCATTTCTAATGGCTTCTAAAAAGAATTCGTCTCTAATTTACGATTTTCGCGTATTCTTAATTCTGTCACATTCATTCCAACATCTGTAGAAGATATTTCCCAATGAAACTGACAGTTCACGTAAATAATTATAATAATCAACAGAATCTTATTTTTCAATTGAATTTTAAATTCATAAAGTATACAATATATTATAATAAATAAACTTTTAATCATATTTTAAACATTTAAAATTTTTCAAAATTTTAAAATGTTTAGTTAAAGTTTTTAAATATTTAAAATAATATAAATTTAGTTAATGTTAAAGTTTTTAAATGTTTAAAATATGATTAGTTTAGGAAAAATTAATATTCACACACAATTCTCCTGAATAATGTCATTTTAATTGAGAATCCAAACATATGTATGTGAGCAAAAATATAAGATGTAATATTATAGTTTTTAAGTATGTCTCCATAAAGTGCTACATAAACGTACAAACTCAAAGAATTTTTACAAATTTTAAGAGCGTGCAAATTTCACAAAAATAGCATTAGTTTCTAATGATAAAATCACTAAAATATTTATTAAATGTGCGAAAATTTGGTGCAGCTAATGTCTTATGTTTATTTAAATATTAATGGTGTCTTAAATAAATAATAAATGTCTTATATTCAGTTTAATATTAATGGTAAATACACAGTAGTTTAAATATCAATTATAATCTTATTGGTTGTAAATGTATTAATTTAAATACAATTTACCATCAATATTTAAATGAATATTAATGGTACTCATTTTTAAATTTCATGATAAATAAAAATGCTAAAAATAAATGTCTTTATAAAAGAAGATTTACTTACTTCACAACTAAAATGGAAGAATAACTTAATGTGGTATTTTATCTCAGTTCACCATTGTATAACTGCACAACTTTATCAGTGTCGCCCTTAGAATTGCCACTCACTGAACTTTGATATCATTAGAAAGATGTCTTCTGAACTTCGACGATGATAAAAGATCCTTTCTATAATCACAACATCCTACTCTCACTGATAAAAATCTAAATACAGTAAATGTTTCTGCAGAATATCACCTTTTCAAAAAGTAACTTCAATTTTGATTGATCATATTTCTAAATATATAATGATTTGGAAAAATAGAAAAAAAAGTTTTTGACATATGCATATTTTGACATTTATGTTCTGTTTACATAAATTATTTGATTAATTCAATCAAATATAATTTAGATGCTTTGTCTAAAAAATAATCAAAAATAATAATTTCTTTTCTTAAAAGAAATTTCTTGTAAGTGTTTAAAGGATCAAGAATTTTAAATAAATTTGAATAATTCTCGAATTTACGGGATAAATCTTTAATAGCTTTTAAAAAACACACACACACTTCAACTTTATTAAGCAATTTACTAAGATTGAGAACTATTTTAGAAAAAAAAAAACTAATTTGTTTTTAAATATTAAATAATTTTTAAAATAAAGGGTAGTTTACCTTTATGTACAAATATGAAGGTAATAATCCATCAAAAGTTTTAAGCGAGTTTGTATATATTTATAGTTTAAAGAAATGATATTTGTGATAATAAACAGAAACTAATAACATAAATACAATTTCACTTATATATTTATCATAATAAAAAGATTTTAATAGAATTTACTAAAGAAAAAGAATTTTAAAATGATATTTAAATTTCAATCAAGATTAAATATTTAGATAAAAATCTTAAGAACTGAACTCACATTTTAATATAGCATAAAATTAACTATCTAAGAAATAATTTTTATTTAGTGAAAAACGATATGAAATAAAAACTGTCATTGAAGATAAAATATCCAAATTAATTTGAAAAGTATATATTAAATCATTTTAAACATTAGACTGCTTTCTACGCAGCAATGAGCCGAGCTTGCAGCTTTTGGTTCAACAAGTCATTGATTCGATTTCTACCTCGGGTGTGGATGTTTGAAACAGCACGAAATAAACTTTAAACTGTAAATCGCGGTCTAATGAATCCTCGTATGCAAAATATAATCAATGAATGACAAATAATTCAAGCCAATTCACGATTCAATCTCTATACAATAAATAAAATGTATCAATATTGCTTAAAACGCAGAAAAAATGCCAACATTTATACATATACGCTCAATGATGTATAAACATATATATTTATATATATATATATATATATATATATATATATATATATATATATATATATATATATATATATATATATATATATATATATATATATATTTTGTTTTACGGTAAGGAGTTTAGTCCGAAAAATGAATAAATATTTAACGCCCAAGATAAGTATCATTATATACTTAGAAGTTCTTACTTCAATGTAATACTTAATTATTAAATATATATATATATATATATATGTTGATTTTCCGTTTTGTTGTTGTATTATATATTTAGAAGTTCTAACTTTAATACTAATGAAATTAAAGAAAAAACTTTTGTTGGTGGTTTGTCACTTGTTATTTTTACTTTAATAATATTTTTTTATAACTAATAATTAAACAAAACTGTAGTCTTAATTGTAATACTAAGGTCAACAGGAAAAGAATGAATTACGTAGAAAGTTTCAAACAATCCTAGTTGTAGATACATTTTATAGAAAAGAAATATTCAACTGAAAATTGCTTTTCAATTGCTAATTTAAAGACATTGCACAATAGTTATTACATAGAAGATAAAAACCATCAAAATGATTCCGAATCACAATTTTTTAAATATTAATTGATAAATGTCAAAATTTCTCTCTCCTATCAAATTTTATTTTCTCATGAAATGAATGTTTTAATTTCAATAAAAAATTTTACAATAGAATGTAAAATTTTGAAAAAAACATAGAAAAAATTGGGGTATATGTGATTACAAAGTATGTATTATTTGAGATTGAAGTGATTTGGAAATCCTCCCCTAATTCGGCGTTTTTAAACTGGCTTGATCTTCAACAGGGATCGCCAAAAATTTTAGCTATGTGGGTATTCATTAACTTACTTTTGAAAAAAAAAAATTTCAAACGATTTCTGAATTTCTCTGATAAATTTTCTTTTACTTTTTCCTATGATATATTTATGCAACACATTTTCTTCTTCAACAATTATAAAATCAAAGTGTTTATCAAATGTTATCAAATTAAAAGAATAATAATAATAAAAAAAAAAGAATCACTTCATATAATGTCTACTTTTTGCCGAATTTCGATATGATTAAAAATAAACAGGCACACCCTTCCCATTTCCAAATAGCACCACTTAATGTGCAGTCTGTAGTTAATGTTTGAATTTATTTAAGTAGTTGTTACTTATTTAAAATTTTCACACTCATTCATGTATTAAAATTAATAATTAAAGTTAATGACTTAAAACTAAAACAGTGTATTAATGTACAAATCGAAAAGCTGACCATTTCACTCACACCTGTAGATGATTCACTCACACCTTATATAAAGGTTATGAAATCCCTCAAAATTTTCGTAAATATTATGGGGTTCTCAGACTAAAAAGTTTAAGAAAACCTTCCCTATTTAATAAAAAAAAATTGGAAATTTTAATATATCACATCAAATGTTAAAAGATTTTACATAAGACAGGATGTCAAATTGAAGTACAACTTTAAATTGTGAATGCAATAATACTAAAAAGTACAGAAAATTTTAATGTATTAAGTATGCAGTTTATTCTTCTTACAATATATTACAGAATTTTTTTAATATTTATATAAAAAATTTTCGTATAAATCGTCATACTATTGTGCCTGTACTTCTTCAGACTCTGGTTCACATTCTTTGTAAAGTTCTTAAAGTTTAATAATTTTCAGATGAACTTACGTTTTTTTATACTTGATTTATTATTAAGTGTATATTTGTTACGCTGCAATGCACGTTATTTTTTCTATAAGTCATTATAACTGCAGATTTCAAAGGACCCAAAACGATAAAATTTACATCAAAATAATATGAATAGAAAATACTCCTCTGTGAAATAAAAAATGTTTCTAGCTTGATTTTGCAAATAAATAAGCTTTGTATTTTTATTTAAATATTTGTATTTTTGTTAAGCTTTGTATACATATACTTTGTATACATAAATCATTTCTACTTGCAAACTATGCAAAAAGGAATAACGGAGTTCCATGCTCAAATTTGGTGATTTAAAAAAATATCTCCTCTTTTTCATTACTGACTGTTTTTAAGAGTTAACAGACTCTAGATACATAGTGTCCAACTAAAGATTTAAGAACTTTCAAATAAGGTAGAATTAGTCTAGATGACTTGTGGAATCACGTGAAATGTATTTTGGAAACACTTTCCTGACGCCATATAGAAGACTGA
Organism: Latrodectus geometricus; assembly: GCA_026290005.1. Lineage (NCBI taxonomy): Eukaryota > Metazoa > Arthropoda > Arachnida > Araneae > Theridiidae > Latrodectus > Latrodectus geometricus. Next base: position 4,869 of record JAPDSC010087416.1, on the reverse strand, counting down.
AAAGGCGCAAATGTTTTGAGACTAATTATAAAATGTAATATTACCAACAGCATTTCTTTTAAAGAGAACAAAAGGAACAATATTGATACCAACTAACGGAGAGTCTGGTGAATTTGGAACATCCGTCGCATGAAAATCGTATTGAGGCATAAAAGAATGTCGAAGGACAGTATGTTATACTATCTAAAGGACATTCTGATGCATCTAAAATCAGTTGCATATTAAGATGCGTAGATTGCTCTCGACGACATATGATAAAGACAGTATTTGATACTACCAACGGTAATCATTTTAACATGTCGCGTTTCTGTTTTCCAAGAGCATTTTTTATGTATATAATGTATTCACAAATCGAAATGCTAATAATTTAGAAATTTTCCAATTATCTATCTCAACAGATGCAGAAGTGTAACACACATGATACTCCTTTTGTTCAATAGTGAATTGACATGACGATCGCCCTTTCTATTGTGTAATTACTTTTTCTGCGTACATACGAAGTCTCTTATCTAAGAAACATGGTAGACAGTACCAAGGATCTTTTTGCACGCTCCCTTGCAACATGAAACTTTAAGAATGTTTGAATTTCCACGCAGAGCGCGAAACTATGAAACTTGCATCATATCTAATGGTTGTATTTTAGAGCACTACCGGATATATCAGCTGTACTTCTTCTATTTTATGTTTATATGTGAATAGTTTATATTTTATGGTTGGTTGGTTGGGTTTTGTGGCGCAAGGTCCAAAAAGGACAATCTGCGCCAAGTTTATATTTCACATATGATATATTTAGTAATGGTTATGAATAGCATATTTTTGCTTTATATTATGAATAACAAATATTCTCAAATGATGTTTTATTTTTCCAATATTTTAAAGTTAATATTTTTTCAAATTTTGATTTAATTAATTAATAAAAATATGTCTTAGAAATTATTTATATAAAAAGTTCTCATTATGTAATTTAGATTTTAATCGTAATAAATGTGAGACATCGTCTGACTCTTTTCCAGCACAATTCTATAAATATTTACGTGTATAATCTGTAATTGTATCTTCGTATAATCTTTATGCAAACTTTATTTTATTGGAAAATCCCCATACAAAAGTAGAATGGCAGTAAAATGAATTTGAAACTAGTTTTTACCATAATGAATTCATTGCCTCAGCTAAGTCAGATGACTTGAAGATATTCATTCTATCAATTGTCCACACATCAAGAGATTATTTTAATAATTCTTGACAAATGCATATTCCCATCATAGAAACTAATTTTTTCTCGTGTTAAATAGTTTTTATACTAAATATTTATTACATTAAAAATGATTGCACGTGTAAAACAAAATTTAACCTTTACAGTTACAATTTTAATTGCCATGTTTATTACCATTTTGGGAAAACTTTCAACCTCTTTCATTTAGCTCTATTATGTAAGTGAAATTTTGTTTACCATCAGTACTACTTAAAAGTATAACGGTAGTTTCTGGGTAACTTACAAAAATTTAAATTTTGATTTATTTACCAAAATTGTTTTGGAAGTTATAAAAATTATCAATCTAGCTAGATATGCATAAAAACACAATTGAATGATCTATCAAAAACGTTTAATATTACATTCAAAATGGAAATAATATTGAAGAATTTGATACAAAAATGATTCGAAAGAAACTTCAAAAATAAACAAAGAAACAATACGTTGAATTCTTTTCAAAAATAACATTTATCTACATACAATAATGCTTAAAAATTTATCCTAAAATATTTTAACTATTTCAATTAAAAATAAACTTGTATCTCGATAGCAATCACTGGACTTCGTTTAGTATCATGAAAATGCACGTGAGTTTTTACCATAGTGAAATCATAAATTAAAAACGGAGTGACACACGTTTCAGTTTTAACTTTCAAATTCATTGTTTCCGAGGTGATGAAGTCAAAAGTTTTATGTTTCAGCATGATTGGAGCCGTTCAGAGTGGAAAGTTTCGGCTTCGATCTAGGACACTACAGAACAATAACAGATGCACGTCTGTGTAATATAAGGTACCTTATAAGTTTTCTTTGACTTGTGACACATGAATAAGGCCCTGAGCAGAATGAAGGAAGCAAATATTAAAATACTTTACTAAAATGTTCAGTTGTCCTCTATGCAATACGTAATTAAGAAATCACAATTTTACTGGGTGCACTGGCCAATACTTTTCGGGAACAAATATTGAAAGTACATACTCATTAAATTTGTTGGATAGATAGTCTTTTAAAATAAAGGTTGGATTATGTAGGTTGGCTGGATTTTGTGGTGCAAGGTCCAAAAAGGACAAGCTGCGCCTTGTATTATGTAGGATGACATTCACAGAGCTTCACAATAGATTTTAAGTAATATGGGTAGAAATTTTTCTGCTTCGAAAATAAAAATATTTTATCTTCAGTTAGCAAGCATAAAAATGTCCATTTAAAAAAAAATTCAACCACCTAGTATTTATCAGGTATTATCTTATTTCCTTTTTTAATAATGTAATCTAAATTTGTATGTCCCTCAACCTTACTCAAACATTTTCCTTGTTATTGACTTTATTAAGGGGTTATGTCATAATTCTACTTTTTGAATTTGTACCTTTTCACTGTTTTGGCTAAATTGGCTTTCCTTAGCCGCATAATGACCTAAAGGTAACAAATATTCTTAATATAAAGAAATGTATATTACGTACTAGGTTTTAAAAGTCACAATTTTCTTTTAAATGTATATACATTTCAGTTTGTTTAAATCTTTATATTAAATACTTTATAAAGATGATATGTGAAAGAATTTTAAATGTGTAAGATCATTAGACATATGCATATAGGATCTTTTATGTCATAAAAAAATCATTTTTCCACAAATTCCCATCTGTAAATCAATAGATCATAATAGTGGATCTAAAGAGGGACTAAGTAAAGATTTCTTATCTCTCCAAAAAATAGTGGTTAATAATTTAGATCTTTTCATTGTTATTGTTTTCTAATTTCTACTTTATGTATTAATACTTTATGTAATTAAGATATACAGTGGCACAAACAATTGAAGATCCTCCAAACGTCTTGGTACAGATTAGACCAATTTTTGGTGGTATCTGGAGATATTTTATCCTATTCTTCTTGTAACACTTGCTTTAAATGGGCTTTGTTTCTAATTTGGTGTTCTTGGACCGCTGTTTCGAGTGTGACCCACAAATTTTCTATGACATAGATATCAGGGGACTGTGGTAGTGTGTATAATTGCTGTTTACAATGAAAAAAGACACCTCATTTTGACATTACGTGCCGTATACGTGGGGTCGTTGTCATACTGGAATATAAAATTTCGATCCGAACCCAATTTTTTTGCACTTTTTTTAAGATTGTTTATATCTATATAAAGCTTATGATCCATTATGCCATCTATAAAATCTAAATTTCCTACCCCATCTGAAGCCATACAACTCCAAACCATCACCACGTTTAACTGTGTTTAAATTAAATAAGTCAATTTTTTGGATCCAAAGCAGTTTTCGGCTTTTTCCAAACGCTCCGATGACAATCACTTACAAAAATGTTGAATTTACTTTCATCACTAAATATAACTTTCTTCCAAAAGTTATCTGCCTTCAAATGATGAGTTAATACCAACTCCAAACGCTTTTTTCTGATTTTATAAGTTTATTAAATAGTTAAGCTTTCCAGCAACTCGACTGTTATATCCAGCATGTCTGATCACATTTCTCACAGTTTCAGCACTTACACTTCTGTTCATTATTCAAGAAGTTTCTACAGCTAGTTTGACTGCACTTAATTTAGGATCAATCTTGATATCTTTTAAATTTTTTCCTTTTGGTTGCTTCACTCAGAATACTTTTCCTTCCTCTTCCATTTTTATTTTCAATTAAATCTTCCAATGATTTTCTGGACACTCGAGTGGCTTCTACCAACAGTTTCAGCTAATTCACGATAAGATTTTCCTTTCTTAAATAACCTTAATATAAATTTTCTTACATCAATACTGGTCTCTCTCCGAAGAGCCATTTTTCATTTAAATTTGCGACTTTAAATTCACAGAACCAACTTCAAAAGACAAAAATAACAGTCCAAAAAGTTTAAGATAACATTTCTCACACACACACACAAATTTAGATTATTATAGTAGCAAGCAGAACAAAAATTTAGCGCTAGTTAAACAAAAATTTCATTGGTGTATACTCAATTTTTTGAGGTACAAATTTACTTATGTTTATTTGATATGCCACTGAAAATCTTTCTTTTAGAATTTTGTCATTGATTTTTCTTTATTTTTAACACATTGACTGCTCATCACGCGCTAGCGCGTGGCGTTACGATATTGCAGAAGAGCCAATCACGCGCCAGCGCGTGATGTGTGGTAGTGTCTTAGTAGCCAGTCACGCGCTAACGCGGAATCCACTTTTGATAGTTCATTCTCTAGTTTATCTGGAAATGTTTGTACGGTATTTCTGCTGATATTGGCATGGAGATATGATTAGAAACTATCTGTAAATATTTAATTTACAGAATTAATCTTTAAAAACAATTCTTTCAAACAGCGTATAAAAATATACATGTTTGTTTTTCCTTCAATAATAAAAATAATCGTATTCTCTTGAACTTGCATAACAATCTTATATTTAAAATTATGGTGAGTTATAAAATAATCGTTACTAATTTTTTTATATAAAGTAGATTCTTATTTTTAATATATTCATGTACAACTTTCACCCACATGAAGTCGCCTTAAATGTGAGTTTAAATTACTTTTGTAACAAAAAGATTTCCCACAAAAAGTACAACTATAAGGCCTATTTCGAGTATGCTTTACTTGATGAGTTTGCATGTTGTCCTTCCTT
>JAPDSC010087413.1:0-10100 GCA_026290005.1 Latrodectus geometricus | reverse complement strand
TGATCTTTCTATTGACTTTTAACATAACATATGACTATTACATAGTGATTCTAAATGCAATCACATTTTAATTAAAATTTTCTCATCAACCTTTTCTCTAGACATTTAACCAAGTGATTGTCACATGTTCTCTGTTCTTGATAATTATTTGAGTATAAAACATTTTAATGACAAAAAAGAAAGAAATAGAAGAAGTAAAGTTTGCTTTTAAATCGTATTCAATTGGGCCTTTAAGTTCTTCAACTGCTTTGAAAAAATTTTTGGATACAAAAGTCCTTATTTTTAATTAATCAAATCAAATCTATGATATGCAAAATATTTGCATTACAGAATTGGATTTTATTTGAAACATGTGGCAATATTTTCTCTTTAACTTACTTTAAAAACCAAACTATGAAACTAGTATAGCCATTAAAATTGCTACACCAGGAAGAAATGCAGATAACAAAATGATATTTATTGGACAAATATATTATACTAGAAATAACAAGTGATTAAATTTTCAAAAAATTTGGCTAGATAGATTCTGAGAAATCAGTACCCAGAACAACCACGTCTGGTAGAAATAACAGCAGTTGTACGCGTGGGCATTGAGTCAAGCAGAGATTGGATTGCATGTACAGTTACAGATGCCCATGCAGCTTCAACACGATGCCACAGTTCATCAACCGTAGTGACTGGCGTTTGGTGACGAGCCAGTCGCTCGGCAACCATAGACCAAACGTTTTCTATTGGTGAAAGATTTGGAGAACGTGCTGGCCAGGGCAACAGATGAACATGTTCCGTATCAAGGAAGGTCCATACAATACCGCCAACATGAGGTCGGGCATTATCCTGCTGAAACGTAGGGTTTCGCAGGGCTCGAATAAAGGGTAAAGCCACGGGTCGCAACACATCAGAAATGTAACGTGCACTGTTCAAAGCACCGTCAATGCGAACAAGAGGTGACCGAGACGTGTATCCAATGGCACCCCATACCATCACACCAGATGATGGGCCAGTATGACGATGACGAATGCACGCTGCTAGTGTGCGGTCACCACGATGCCGCCAAACACGGATGCGACCATCATGATGCTGTACACAGAACATGGATTCATCTGAAAAGATGATGTCTCGCCATTCGTGCTCCCTGGTTAGTCGTTGATCACACCATTGAAGGCGCTCTTGTCTATGACTCAGCGTCAAGTGAAGCCGCAGCCATGGTCTCTGAGCTGAGAGTCCATGCTGCTGCAAACGTCGTCGAACTGTTCGTGCAGACACTTGTTGTCTTCCAAACGACCCCGTTTCTTGACTCACGGCTCGTGACGTGGTTGTACGATCCATTACGGCCACGCAGATAATATGCCTGTCTTCTCGGCTGCTAGTGATAGGTGGCCGTTGAGATCCCGCATGGCATTCCGTATTACCGTCCTGAACCCATCGATTCCATATTCTGCTAACAGTCATTGGATCTCGACCGACGCGAGCAGCAATACTTTGATAAGATAAACTGCAATCCCGGTACGCTACAATTTGACCTTTATCAAAGTCAGAAACGTGCTGGTACGCATTTCTCCTTCTTACACGAGGCATCATAACAACTTTTCACCAGGCAACAACGTTCTAATGCAAATTGTGTATGAGGAACGGGCTGAACAATTTCCTCATTTAAACACAATGTAGGTGTCGCTACTGGCGCCTGCTTTGTCTGTATGCTCTGAAAAGCTAATCATTTGCATATCGCAACACCTTCTTCCTTTCGTATAAATTTTACGTCTGTAGCGAGTCACTTTCTTGGTGTAGCAATTTTAATGGCCAGTAGTGTATTTGCTATGTATGATATTGCGATTTAAAACATTACTATGTAATTTTTTTTCTTTTGTACAGAAATAATGGTTATAAAATTTTGATATATATTACTTATTTATCAAAATTATTAAATTTTATTAGAATACACTTTTAAGGAACTTATAACTATGAAATCAATGTTCTTGTTTTCCAATAGTTCTTTGGTTCATCTACTTCAATCATGAGTTATAGAAATTTGTAAAATCTATGTTAAGCTTTTAATAGTGGTTGCACTAATCTTTGGGAACAAAGCATAGCTATAAAATCAAAAACAATAGTTTATTTTAAATTACTTTATTTTCAATTAGTTGATCTTGAAACAAAATACAAGTTGCTTTCTCTTTTTTTGGAGTAAGGTAATAATTTTTCATAAACTAAGAAATAAATTTTCATACAATTCCATATTATTTTCTTATGAAAATTTAATGTATTATAAAAAAGCTAAATTCAAATTTTGCTGAGCTGAATTTTTTACATTGCTACAAAAATTGAATTAAAAGTTCAGAACTATTGAAACGTATCTTCTGATCTTTGCATAATATAGTCGAATTGAATAAATTATTCACGGCGAGGGAAGGAAAATCAGTCAACGTAGGAGGAATGAAAACTTTTCGTGGAGAAATTGAATTTTGAAAGAGTTTTTGTTGACTCACATTTCCATTTACAAAATTATTGGATAGGATATAGTAAAGAAAATATGTTTTTCGAATCTAAGTAAATTAGATTACGAAATTGATATTTTATGAAATTATGGAAGCTTCTATCAGGTGTAATTTATCTTCTGATTCATTTCTTTGACTGGGAATTGCGATGAATAAATGTTTTGTGCAACAATAGTATTTAATAATTAACAAATCTGAAACAATGAATTAATAGAAAGTAAGACGTAAATAGTAAATATTATTTTAAAGAGCATTCACACAAAGTAATTTTGAAATAACTTGCATACTATTAGGAAACACCTACTTACATGAATATCATGAATTCATATTGATCTTTTATTACTAATTATATATATATATATATATATATATATATATATATATATATATATATGCTTGGAAATTAAAAGGGATACGAACTTAAAAATTTTGATTTGGAACAGGTTTCAAAATTAAAAAAAAATACTCAATTGAAATATATTTAACCGACTGCTTTGTATACTATTTAAGTCGCTTCATAATGATATTTATTAAGATTCTATTCACTTTTCGCTTTGTAAAAATGAAAAAATTTGGCTTGTCGTCGTTTAAATTGGAACAAATTGTTGAAATTTTAATGTTTTTGCAAGAATTAAATTAAATTTTAGAAGTACATTAAAAAGTTATAAAAAAATTGCTGTTACACTACATATCACACAAGCTTGCTCAGCAAATAAAATTAACTTCATGAGTTTGTGGAGTGATAAAGCATTTAAGTGATTAGCATTAGAGCGTATACGCAAATCATGGGCGACTATAGTGCCGTCTATTGAAAGGAAACATAATTGCTGTATAAAAAGGAAACACGATTGGAAATTTAATTTTGGGAAACATTTTTTTGCGTAAACTCATCATTCGATGTTCTCTAAACGTCATTTGCAGCTGAATGGAATATCAGCCAAACGTTCATTACTACGTTTAACCTTGACTCAAAACCATAAACATTTGCGCCATTAACCGTACAGTGAACAACGCATTTGGTCAATGTAATAGAACGACTTTATCTTTACTGAAAAATTCCGCTTCCGCCTGCAATACCACGATTATCGCCTGCAATACCACGATTATCTGGAGGCACCGTGGTAAGGCATTGCTGAATTATTGTGTAACTCGGTATTATAATTTAGGGTAGTATTTGATTTTTTATTGCTCTTTGTTGATACATTAATCAGCCAGCGATATAATTCTGAGGTATTGGAAGCTGCCATCTTCCTTTACCTTCAGAGCTTTTCATCAATCATATTCTAGCAGAATAATACGTGGTATGCAATGTTCAAGAGTTCTTTCTTAACTACCACATTGAATTGCTTACTTGGACAGCTTCAACTCTTCATCTATCACCAATAGAAAATGTATGGTCAACACTTGTACAACAAATAGCCCAGGGTACAATACCATTTTTTATACCACAATACATACAAAGCCTCTTTTAATTCTATGTCGAAGCGTGTAGCTGTAGTTATAGCCAATGATAACTATCAATTTTGTCTTTATTCAAAATTTCTAGAAGCATATAGTTTCTGTCATTAGATCTTTGTATAGAGTATTCGCTAAATAAATTTTGGTGTGATATCTCTGTTCTGTTAACTTTTGCAATTTGTGTTCTCAGCAGTGTATAAGTTACTTAATAACCAGTTTTATTAAAAACATAGTGCAAAGTTAACTTCCATGTTTCCTTAAAATAATTACATGAATGAACAATTTAATGAATTGATAATACAAATCCTTATTAAATATCGTCAAAAATATAAAGAAAGAAATGATAATATTTAATCAGTTGTTTTTAAGATATTACAAAAATTCATTAAATTTCAAGGAAAAAGCTTGGTTCCATCTTGAAAAAAGTGCCTAAGTTGCTGAACATACCAGAGTTGTCCATAATAGTAGAAAATCCATAACGTATTTTGCACCAAATAATATGTTCAAATATTATAGTATGTTCAGTATCTTAATGTTACAGTATGTTCAGTAGCTTAAAGGTTTTATTAAGATAGTAATGGTAGTTGAAACCACTTAAAAACAGGCCTTAAAATAAATTCTAGTTTTGTACATTGTAAGTTGATTGTTTTAGCATTTCATATAGTTAATAACCCCGGAGGAGGATAATGGGATCTCACTTGTTCTTTTAAATAACATTCCAATGTTTCTATCTATGATATTTACATTCGGTTATTCTAGAGGTAACGAATGGTATACTTACAACTGAACCCACATGTTCCTGAAACCATGATTAAGCAATATGGTTATGTTATGTTGAATCCAAGAATTATCAATTTAATCTAAGGAAGCTCTTATCATCTTAATATGTAGGTATCGTTTTGATTTTCAGAACAATATCTGTACAGTAGAGTACAACTATTGCCTCAACAGTAGTTTTTCCGATTGAGAATTTAAGTTAAAAAAACTTAAAAATATAATTTTGATGAACAAGAATTCAAATTGGAACTTAAACTATAATTTAGTGTATAGTAAGTAATGGTGGCTTCTTTCTCCACTTAAAGATTTTGTAATTATAACTCGAAGTTTTAAATAACTAGTCAGTTCTTATGAGATAGCAGCACATGATGACCCCTTTTTGTGTTTTCTCGATTCGAATGATTTTTTAAATCGGAGTGGGGCCATTGTTGAGAAACAAAAAATTGAGAATTATTATGTGAACATTTACGTCTATCGTCTTGATCTTGATTACCAGTACTAGACCAAAGCTTCTTCAAAAATGGGAGTTCAATTTATACATTTCCTGTGAATTTACAAGACCATTTAGATATTTTAACGGAGAACGCATAAGCTTTAACTGAAAATCGAAATAAAACTATATCTCGCTAACACAATAATTACCGCCGACAGGGACTGACAACTATCTTACCTCTATTGCTAGAGCGGAATGGACGAATCCAATGTTATTTCACACGAGGGAGAGTAGCATGCAGTGAAATCTCTTCAGCCGTTAAAGCTATACTTTTTATTGAGTCAAATATTGGACACTAAGCCCAATAGTTGACTCACCTGGGTAGTCCATCGCAAAGCGTATAATCTCGATTAACGAGATAGGACATCACGATAAATATATTATTTTTTAACAGACCATAACTCTTCTATAGTTTTCAGCTTTCATACAGCACAGAAACAAATGACAAAATAATTATCCTAAATAATCCTTGGCAGTCAAATATTTTTAAGATTGCTTCGTCATCCATAAAATAAAATTAAATTTTTACCGAGGATTGAAATACACCAGCCCAGGATCCCGAGATTTGGTTTGAAAACTAGGACATCTAGCAAAAGTAAGTACTCTAATCTCTAGGAAGGAAACAGTTTTTGTCATATGCTTCTGTGCTGGTGTTCATTGCACGTAAGCCCGTACCAGGATATGGACTAGTGACACCCGGATTTATCGGAAAATCAAACATTTTCCCATTGATCTGTAGCCCAAGTTTTGTGCTTCTTGCACCATTGTCCGTTTGTAATTTAAATCTGCCACATGGGTTTTGAAATCACAACAGAGATTAATATAGATTTTATGCGTATCTTTTCGAATTATATGGGCCTATACAAATGTTCACTAAGCTTAGTAGTCTCTTTTGCAACCGTAGTTTTCCTTCTGTTGGTTATAATTTTTCTTAATATTAGTCTGTTCCCTTAACGCGTATTGTTTAAAATATAGAATCTATAACTTAAATATTCTAAATAAAATGTTAATGTCGGAGGCATTTCTTAGAATAAATAATAGTTGATATATTAAAAAATATTAATAATTATTAAAATATAATAGTTAAATATATATTGAATATTTTCCTTCCAAAATACTTACTCATACTAGTTATTGAAGAAATAATTTAACTTGATTCAATTTTGAAAGATTTTCAAATAAATTGTTAAAGCAGTTATATACAGTTAAGCATTCTGAGCAATATTTATAAATTTTCTGAATGAAAGATTCAATTTAGGACTTAATATTTATTCACTTGAATAGAGGATTTTCCAGGTATGCTGTTTTATTATCAATAGCTTTGGGGGAACTTATTTTTTTAATATACAGCACTTTACTATTTTAACAAAAGGTTGAATAAAATTGCCACATAATATCGAAATATATATGAATAAGTAGTAGAGAGATTTTGAAGTATATGCAATCTAAAGATATTAAAGATCTTTTTTGAAAGATATATTTTATCTCCAAGGATGATTGACGATATATAACAACTTTCATAAACAATTTTAAAATTATATTTTAGGTGAAAGCATTGAACTTAAAATAAGAAAAATTCTCATCTTGTAATTTCGTGAATATTAGATTAAAAAAAATCTATTCGCAAAGGAATTAAAAAAAAAGGAATTGAAAAATTAACAGTTCTTTTGAATTACATTAATTTTGATGTTCTATATTAAACTCGATAATAACATTATCCCAAATATTGTTTTTGAAAAACTAAAACCTACCAAGTTTTCAATTGAATGCAAAAATTTATCCTCTAAGAAGCAAAATTTTTTTCAGAGAGAATATTCCAATTATTGTCATTCCCTAATGTGCATTTTCACATTATTTCAATTTAGTATTTTTAAATCCTATTTGGGGGGCCATGCTGGCCTGGTTGGTTAGGGCGTCGTACTCGTTATTGGAAGGTTGTGAGTTCGAATCCTAGCTTAATCGAAGATTCGTCATTTTCCCTAATTATTACCGGGGTACGTAAAATATGTCGTAGTCGTATTGTCCTCAATGTTCCCATTCCAAATTAATACCTCTGGGGGTGTTAGGAGCCAGGCCTTAATTAGCAAGTTCACCATCACAAATTAAATTGAGCTGGATAAAAGCCCATCAAGGTGACACTGGTAATGAAAGTGCGGACAAGGCAGCTAAGAAAGCCATGATAATTGATGATACCGAGGCGCTGATTATCCCTTTCCCGAGATCGTCACTCACTGGGCAACTGAAAAAATTCACTGTCAGCAACTGTGGGATAATGCTACAACTGAACGAGTTACCAAAACCTTTCTCCCAAGAGTCACCAATCAACATACATATTGTATTCCTTACCTTAATCAACTCCTCACATTTCACGTCCCATTCCCACAGTACTTCTACAAAATCCAGAGAGCAACTTCCTCCTATTGCATCTGTGGAGCCCAAGGTGACCCACTTCACTATATTTTAGAGTGCTCGGAAACAGCCCCCTATCACCTAAAGAAGCTTGCACTACAAAACAACACCGATTTTCTCAAGTTTTGCCTCGGGGATCGCCATCCCAGACAACTACTCACTAAGCTTATGTTCTATATGACTGGAAGAAAACTGAAGCTCTGCCGTGACCTGAGACTAACTCCCTCTACTGATGCCGATGACGCGGGTAACCAAACTGAGGACACGGGCAATAAATGGTAGCAACAACAGTCGTATTCATGAAACACCAAAAATAACAACAACTTACAGGGACAGCCCAAAAGAACTCGCCTCTGCTCCTCAGCTTCCAACCGGCAGCTCACTTGGGCGTATACTGCATACATGGACTTACTTTTCTCCTCACCTTGTAATTTCGTTTTGCTTCCTCTCTTGCTCTTCCAATGTTTTGGCATATAACCAATTAGAAGTTGAAGCCCTTTTACTTGAACTAGGGCAATCTGCCTCCAATTTGTTACCCGCTATTGTTTTTTTTTTAATTTTATTATTTTTTTATTTATTTTTTGATATTAAATATTGCAGCGATGCAGGTGCTCCCAAGCACCTCTTAGAGGTCTACGGGGTTCTAGGTGTGGGGAAGACTTTACCCGTTAACCACATGGTACAGTCCGGGGTCTCTCCACACAGTCAATCAACCAATCAATGTCTTTCTCTAACTTCCTAACTAAATTGAAAGACCCAGATGGTGCTGCCCTCTATGGGACAAGTCACACTTTCACCCTCCTAAGGGAATTCTCTGTTCAAAAACAGAAGGCACTCTTTCTGACTTCATTCGCCCAGTCCCTGACGGGCGGGCTTGTCTTCGCCAAGTGTCATAAGTAACACAACAAGAAACTATATACAGTAGCAGTTTAAATTTTATTTTACTTAAATATTATTCTGTCTCTATGTATTTAAGAGAACTAATTAAAATTGAAAATAACAGTCATACATATTAGAAAAAAATATTGTATTTATTAGAGACACATTTTTGTCATTATAGGAATTTGTAAAAAGGGGAATGATAGTCTGCTTATGATGATAAAATCTGCTTTTTAGAAAATTAGAAACGAATAATTGTTTCTTATGAACAATGAGTTAGAGAAATTAGATTGCATTTAATTTTTTTGTTACTGTTTTATTCTATCAAGTTTATAAAAGAGACTATTGGTGTAGAATTAATTTGAATCCAGGTTTATCGGTGAGGCTCTAATATCTCATAAAGCCACTTACTTACGAAACCGAACTTCAAGATGTGTTTAAATAATATCAATAACAAGAAGGTAAGACTCGGTTAAAAATTACCGATTAATCTTACAATTTAATTAGAAAAATTTACAGATTTGGTGAATTACAAATAATATTGATGTTTGGCTAAGATATGCACAGAATATTTATCCCGCATTCTCTGATGTTGAAGGTCCCATATTCGATCCCAGCTACTGTTGGAAAACTGATGATGGAAATTGAATTTTCATTTTTAATAAGCATGTTTATCAGTGTGTTATTTGAGAGGTGTTCAGAGTTCTCTTGTCATACAATATTGGGTATTGTCCATGAAATTGACCCTTGTGTGTTATTCATTACCCTATAGATGAGCATGAAACAGCTTTCAACTGTTAAACAATCTAAGTCATCTCAAAGTTATAATATATTACTATCATATATCCTTTTTATGAAATAAGTATAAGATAAAACCACAAGTGTTATCTCGACATTTATTGCTTATACTCTTATAAAAATTAAGAGCGAGACAAACAATCTATACTTAATTTCTGTTTACTTTCGAATGGTTAAGAATGGAAGGTTACAATGATTGAATAATTTTTATGTATGAATAACAAGCCTTAGAACTAATCTACCAAACCAGTTGCTTACGCTAATCAAATGGAATGTATTCTTATAAATATTTTAGTAATTGTTATAAACTTAGTGAATTGTCAGTGTTTGCTATTACTTAGAAATGTATTTTTACTTTAAGAATAAAGGTTCTACAAAATTATGGCTATAAAATATTATTTGAACAAACAAAATTAAAAAAATATTTGAAATATTCTACAAAATTATTAATTATAGAATTTTGTAGGCAGTTATACATTTAAAAATGGAAGATTTACTCAAGAATTGTGCTTTTATTAAGTCCCCTTTCCACACACACACACACAACTCTGGTTTCTAAATAACGCAAGAGCTACATAAAATAAGTGGAACGTTTGAAAGTTTAACATAATCATAAATCTAAGGGAAATGTAAAAAAATTAAAAAAAATAGATTGAGTTCTTTTTTTATCTTCATTAAAACAAGCATATTGTGATCAACCCTTTCTTTTATATTTGAATATCATCTAAGAAGTAATATTTTTGCTTGTTTACGAATCAACTAATTCAGTAGTCGAATCAAAATTTTGCTTCTGA
>JAPDSC010087407.1:5511-16433 GCA_026290005.1 Latrodectus geometricus | reverse complement strand
ATATATATATATATATATATATATATATATTGTATACACAATGCAAGATTTATATCAATTTCTTAATGACTATGAATTTCTCAGTTATAAAGATAAATATCAAATTCATAATACTTTAAATTCGTAATAAAAATAATTTTTTAACCAATGAATCTATTAAAATTAGCTTCTTACATTTTTTGATTTTCCCACGATTTTATTGCGAAATTAATTTATATCACATAATTTCTCTAAATAAATTTATAATTATTTGTGCTTCGCTGAAACTGTATTGCAGCAGAAAACTATTCAACATAAAAAAATCATTAAATCAAGAAATTTCAATTGTTCCTGTTATTTATAATTATTTTCAAGGACGGACTTCGGTTTGCTCATTAATTTTAAATTTGATTCAAAATTTTCGAAGGCAAACTCTAAACCCAAAACTAATGCTTACTTTTTATAATTCTATAATGGGAATCTCTTTTTAAATGGCCCAGTCTTTTAATGAAATCCATTCATCGTAAAGTTAGTACTGAGAATATTACAAAAATTCTTGAAGCAATTTTTAATTGACTGATAAAACTCTAGTAACACCAAACAATATTTTTGCATCAAAAGGAAGAAACTGAATTAATATTTTCATATTTAAGTATTACTATTTCTTCTCTATAATGCGTGGTCAAAAGTGGTTTGAGAGACTATATCTTTAACGCTCGTCCAAATAAGTTTAAGCTCTTTTATTCTCTCTTCCTTCTAAGAATTCAAATAAATGCAAAAGATTTAAATAATTCTTTTGTCATAGAAAATTGTTCTGTTAGAACGTTTTGCTGGAAAAGAGCTTGAATGCTTCATTTTACTAGGAAATGGAGACTCTTGTTTTATTTTCCCAGTGGCTTGACATTTTCATCAAATAAAACAAGTTATTTCACAAAATAATAGCTTTTGAAATAGTTTGTTGTAAATACAGATTCTAGAAGAGAGGATTTCCTTGTCAGTAAACCCAAAGAAAAAATATATATCAAATTCTATAACAAAATACAGTTCGTTTATGAACAGGGAAAGCTGTATTAAAAAGTAGAAGAATGAGGAAAAATGATATTTTTAGTATACCTCACAAATATTTATTTTGATTTTAGTCATAACCATAGATTTTCTAACACCGTATCATATAATGTTATAAAAACTTATTATAAAAAATTAATTTATTCTGTTTATTCTATTTTTTATTCTGTTATTTTATTCTGTTTGTCGTTGTGTTCTCAGTTTTTTTAATTTATAATTTAAAAAGCATATTATTACTAATGGGGTCAGAAGAGGCTAGTAATAATAAATCTTTTAGCAAATCTATTACAATATTTTGAAAATTATGAACGTAATTTGATATTTTAATATCATAGCACCAAATATTTTGAATTTAAACACATTCATATATTTAAAATTGAATTAAAAGACTTAAATCTGCTATTAAAGATGATAAAAAATACAATGTTTGCTATGAAAAGTATACAGGTTTTGAGTACGAGAAAAGATTTGTCTGTGAGGAAAAAATTTATAATTTGTCTTTAAAAATAATATTTGTAAAAAATAACGCTTCTAGTTTGTCTAAAATAAAGTAAAATCTAAATTATTGTAACATATTTTTTTCAGATATAGCAATTTAAAAAGTCTTACTTTTGAAATTGATATATCTAAAATTAAAGTAGTTAAAATTTATTAAACTATTTTTGAAAAGCTCTTGACTTAAAATAAATGTTTCATGTGTGTCAAGGGAAATATTTTAATGACTGTTTTATACTCTAATAATTTAATCACTTTTTTTAATCAATATTTTAATCACTAAGGGAATATAATTTATATTCCCCATAATACTTTTATTTATGTACATAATCGTGATTAAAATATTTCACTATTATTATGCTTCATATGTAAGAGCACTTTTATATTAAGAATTTTTTATTTTCTTTAAAGGATTAAGTTTTCAACTATTTAAAATTTCAAATCATATAGTTTTGTTAGAAAATATTTGTGTTCTTGTTATTATTTTTGCCTATTGCAATGTATATATTTCCTTTTAAATTTTTGAAAGATATTTGAACATTTTATCACAAAGTGCTTTCATCAGTCAACTTTGAGCTGAAGCACTTCATAATGATATTAAATCACTTGTTTCTGAAGGAAAATATATAACTCATACGTATCTTATTCTTTTTTTTCAAACTTCTGATAAAAAGCATTGTAAACTGAAGCAGAAAAGATTATGAAGACTATCCTAAATATAGTTTTGACACGCCTTTGGAAAAGGATGACAGTAAAAAAATCTTAAGTATCCTTATACCGCATCAAACTATGTTTATAAACCATAGTAATAAGTTTTAACCAAAACATGAAGGAAGCAAAAGAAGAAAAAATCTGTTTCATTGTCTAATGTGCGGAACAAGATGTGGCAAACTTTTACCACAAGAGACACAAAATGAAAGAGGCGTTTGTTTTCGGCTGCCGAAGGTGGAGGAAATCTGAAGAATTCTGCCATTTACACGGATAGAAGACAAATATGATTCTGTCATACGTTTTGTCACTTTTTTTTATTTGCCTACAATTGTTGTGATCAATATCAAATCCTTTTTGTCACTTCGAATATAACCCTTGGTGACGTAGCTAACTTAAAGATTACTTACACATTAAGTTTAGGTAACCTTTACATCATTATCCATTTTCTAAGTAGTCCTATTTTGATTTAACATTTTGCCACTAGCATCATTATTTAATTTCTTCTTAAACACACTAAGTTAAATGAAATCATATTTTTTTAGAAATACTTACTAGCAAGCTCTTAGTTTTATTTCATCCTCCGTGTTGTTTCCTTTCATGAACAAATCATAAATTTTCTGGAAATCGTCTTTAGGAAATCGTTCTTCTGCCCTCCTAGCTAAATTATAGCAAATTTTACGGTCATATTCTTCAGAAATAGTTTTAAAACACTCAAGGTTCCTAGACATTGCTGAAAATTTTAAAATAAATTAAATGCATATATAAATCAATATTTTACAAAAATATCACAAGCAATACAATTGGAATTAAGTTAATATACTTAATTATATATAATAATTAAATATTTTATTAAATAGTTTTCAATTATTACGGAAAAATGTTTTTAAAATAAATCATAAGCAATAAATTATATTTGATTCAACAAATACTTGTTTCGTAAATTTCAAAAAAGATATTGGAATTATTGAAAAGGAATGTTTTTGCGTAAATCGGAATTATTTAATTGATTACTAAAACATGAATAGATTTTGATCATTATAAAATTTGATTGAGAGCATTCTCAAGTAGCAAATGTCACTTTCGAATTCTTTTTCAATTTCATTCTTTCCTTTTACTCTCTTTCCCAATTTTATTCTTAGATTAGTATATAAAAGTGTTCTAAGAAGAAATCTTCTTTGAGTTATTTATACATCAATATTTTTGGGCTTTGTTAACATTAAATTAACTTGACTAGTTAGTGTTTATTAGTATAATGTAAATTATGGGCTTTAATACTAATTAAGCTTAATATGCACTAAAATTAGCTCAGCCTAATTTATTATCTTATAATCATATTTGAGGTCAGTAAGCATCAATTAGAGAATTATGACAACAATTAATGAAGATTTTTTGGCGAAAGGAAAGGTTAAAACTCAACCTGAAAAAAGTGAGCAGGCTAACAGTAAAACAGATGGGCAAATGAAGGTACTGAGAAAAACAGAAAAACATGAGATCTGAGCGAATTAAAAGAGAAAACAGCTGAAGAATCGTTAGAGTGAGCTGAAGAAAGAAAAATTTCAACTAACGTTGAAAGCAATGAGGTAGAAGGCTGAAGCAGGAAATGATATTCAGCTTCATAAAGAAAATGGGTGAAAAAAGAGGAAGAACCACAAAGAGTGGTATAATGAAAATATTGTCTGATAGTTTTGGTTTCTTACGTTCAGCAAGTACAAATTATGCTCCAAGTACCTAAGATGTTTATATTTCTCAATGGCAAATAAAGAAGTTTAATTTACGAACACGAGATATGGCATGTGGAGAAATAAGGCCACCTGGTGATAAAGAAAGATGCTTTACTTTAACTAAGTTAAAAGAATAAACTCTACTGAAGTAAGTGAATTAAAAAAGTTCGTCCATTTTGATAATTTTCTTTCTCTTTATCCTGAGGAAAGCACAATACTTAAGTGCATTAACAGTGGTAATGATAAAAAAGGCTTAAGCATGCATGTTATAGATATAGTAGATCCTCATGGAAAAGGGCAAAGAGCGTTAGCAGTTACCTCGCACAGAAAGAACTGGATTACTTCAGAAAATGACTAACTCTATAGCTATAAATCTCCCTGAAATAGAATTAATCCCTTCGCGCCGGATAGCGCAAACGCGTGCTTATCGCAAAGGCCGGCAGTGTCTTACGCGAGTATCTCTGCAGGGCTGGGGGCTTTTTTGGTATTAAGCCTAAATCAATGAAATTTCCGAAGTCTTCCTTTCCATAATAATAAACTTTCATCTATTGATATATTCCTCTCGGAGGTGTTAAGCAGACATAAAATTTTCATTTATTTTATTTAAAACTGGATGAAGCTTTCCGATTTTTTTGGCATCGCTGCTAGTAAAATGTAAACATCTGAGAATTACAACGTATCTATCACGACTCATTACTCTATTAAGAAATGTGCAAATTGAAATAAAACTTCTCTACTTACAATAAACAACTACCACGTGCAAATTTAAAGAGACGTCATAAAGCACGCCATTCGGAAACATTTGTTTTTCCCCTTTTGTTTATACAATCAAAAACACGTGTATGTGAATCATGCTTCTCTCATTTCGAGAAGAAGGTCTAATGTACATGTATCTGAAACCATGTGGACATACAATGCCATCTTGTGGAAGAAATTATCGTTTTTAAAACGTTCCAGAACACTGGCACAAATACGTGACAGTCGGGGCTGAACGGAAAAATGCTCTGGCACGCCTGCGTGTCAGCCGGGAAATGAGTATGTTCGTTGATGGCACGTAGACGTGACAGTCGGCGCGAAGGGGCTAATAGTGTTTTTTTTATTGTTCAAAGTCCTGAAGAAGTAATAAATATGATACATTCTGTAAAAGGTGAGGAAGTAAGTTTTCGTTTGATTATATAGCCTGGTTACTATCAAGTGCAACTTGCTGAAATTGAGGATAAAAAATCTGAAAGAATTTTTAAGCAAATTTATTGAAAAAATTAATTAAATCATTTTTACACCAGTTTTATGTCAATGTAATTTGGGTCTATTTAATGAATTTAGAGAACATTTGTTAAAAGCACTTTTTTTCTGTTCAACTTTTGTAGGTCAATTTTAAATATCTTCTAACATTCAATAATGTTTTTCTTTTTATATTTATATTATTTATTCGAAACAATCAAGATTTTTCAAGTTTGTCCTAATCTTCCATTATTTTTTTTAATTATTATATAAGTATTCGGAAATATTAAGTATTCATCTCGATGTTATTGCAGGAAAAATTATTTAATGCTGATTTTTCCTAAGTTGCGTGTATTGAAAAAAATCGATTAAATTCATTTAAAATAATTCTTGGAATATTTATTATTTAATTATTGATTAAATTGTACTTGATATTATTTTTCTGTTTCATATAGCAGTTACTCATATCTTGGACAAGCATTTAAATTACCCGATTACTTGATTTTCTCAAATTTCTTTCATATAAAAAATTGAATTTTCATCTGAATATTACGTTTGTTTAAAAGCAATTGGGTTAATTTAAGTGTTTCGTAAATCATTTCACTATAAACTGATAACTAAACAAGAGCATCTAAATGGTGTTAAATGTTTCAAATTGTTAAATGTGAGAGAGGAACACATTGATTTACCAATATGTTTTTACACATTGGTAATGTTTGCTTTACCAATGTGTTTTCACATATTGGTAAAACATTTACTGCGATGAAGTAAAACGCGTTTGTTAAGTCGGAAAACAGATTCTCACTCAATTTTGTTTCTTAAAACATGAAATAGTATCTAGATTTGTGATGTAGTGTTGAAAAAATGTTTTTCGTAGCAAAAGGTCCTGGGTTTAAGTCCAAACATTGTTGGAATCTAGGTCTGCTTCTCATTTTTACATGCCCATATTTTTGGGGTTTTTTTGGTTTTCTCACTTGTAACAAACAAATACACATTATATCATTAGGGGGTCGTCCCAAATGCCAAACTGTAGCAGGTATATAAATTAACAGTTGTTAAATCATTCACTTTGGAATATGAAATTCTATAATTTTATCTATGAATTTCTGTCAAATATTACATCGTACTTGTAATGGTATTTATTTTTACTTCAAGAAAGAAAATTATAATTATGAAGCTTCGTTTTGAAACAGTTTATAACGAGGAAGAACATTTCTTTTGAACACTGAAGAGATTGAATGCAAATAACCTATGAAAATTGAAAAAAGTCGAGATAAAATTTTAAATTCCGAATGAATAATATTTGTGAATATTAAATATCCATTGATAAATAAAAACCTTGTTTTATGTGGAATCTGCTTCTTTTACCATTGTACAAATATTCATAGTTATCTTATGCTAAATACTCCACATATTTTTGGTTTTTATCACTATCAGAGTATATTCAATAAAAAAAATACTGCATTTGATTAACATTTTAATTTTTATTATCCTGTTATATTTGTAAGTGAGTCTCATTAAATTTTTATTATTATTATTATTTCAAGAATCAAGAAATTAATTTTAATATTCAGTTACCTTAAATTTTTATTTAAGTGTAACAATAATCTTTCTAACATATTATATATAAGATAGACTATATATAAGATTTATGTAACAGATTTTCCTATAAATATTTTAAAACAGTATCTGAGCCTACCGCTAATATATTTGACGCAAATAAAATTTACTTACCGTAAAATAGAGGATTTTCTCTATCGCACATCAATTTCCACATTCCCAACTGGTAACCTTCCACTTCCGCAAAATTATTCAATCCACAAATTTGTGCATAATTTATCATACATTCCAGAAATCCTATACCTTTTCTAGAAAATGAATATCCATTTTAATCTATTTATTTATTTAAGCAATACTATTTTATTTCTCATAATTTAATAACGTTAAGATTTTACTCTATTTAATGTTAACTTATTATTATTATCTTTTCATACTCATTATTTTCGATTATTAACTTACGCATAACACTTACAGTACTAACAGACTAAATCTAAAAACAAACTTTCCGATTATTTTACAGAATCGGAAAGGATGATGCTAATAGAAATTGAGTAGAATTCTCAAGGACACTTGAATATTTATCTATTAATTATATACAAAATAAAAATATATTATATACAAAATCCATATTCAATATTCCTTTTTGCATTTCTTTTACTTCTATTATTAAGAATGCGACTGGAAAATGAAGTCAGTCACTGAATATTAAATGTTGGGTGAGGTATACATAATGGATGTTGTTTTAAAAAGTGACGATAGCAGGTGTTCATCAAATGTCACACCCTGTTTGAGGAACAAATTTGTTACAGTCTATATGAATGCTTTAAATTATGACATCACCAACAAAAAAAGATTTTAAATGCATTGCATTATAAAGGAACAGCAAAATACTAAATTATAAGAAAGATAAATACATATTTTTAAGTATTGTTAATCATAAATAAATGTATTAATCCATTGAATTCCATATTTTTCACTATCCTAAATAGTAATTAATATAATTATGAGCTATTACGTATACATACTAATCTTTATAACTTAAATAAAGCAAAGTTAAGGAATTAGATGAAGAGAGAAAAAATGTAAAATATTACCCCCAATAAAAAAGTACATAAACTGTGATATAATATTTTTTAAAATTGTTCAATATTTAGAAATTTAGAAATCGTAGTTGTTTGATAAACTATGTGATAACAAAGAACAAAAAATGCAAAAATATAAATAGAAAAGAAATATTAAAAATACCGAAGTAAACAACTCATGTTGGAGAGTTTAGATTTCATTAAAAGCTGTGCTAATAGCCCTTTTAAATTGAAAAATATTCTATTTTACTACATATTATTTTTAATCCTTTTGTGGCAAAGTTAAAAATAAAGAAGTAAAATGAAACAAATATTTAAACTAATTGCTGTATCTTCCTAAAATATTCTGCTTTTTGTAAAGTTTTGTTATATGGTTTTAGTTTAGCAAGATTAATCCAAAAAGAAAGCACTTCTTGATTTTTACCATAAGCAAATTAACTACTTTTATTGCAATGATATATTTTTAAAAATTTAAATATCATTAAATTTACAAGTCTAGCTGCCATTCATATTACAATCAATATCTAAAGCAGTGAACAATTTAATAAAATCAAAATACAAATGCAACTGTTTTTTAAAATTTAAATGTTACGAAAATTATAAAAGATGGTATATGAGAATACGGATCAATAAAAATATATCACAACAGCATTTCATAAACATATTTGACATTGAAAGTACACTTTGTGTTATAATCCAGCAAATTATTGATGTAACAAAATTAAAATGTATGTCTTTAATTTTCACATGATGAATCAAAATTATTTTTGAGTGTATATTTAGTTATTGTCTGTTTTTTCTATAAAACTGGAAGAATTAATTTAAAAGAGAAAAGGTTTATTTTGTATTGTTTTTATTACTTCTAGAACTACACGATGTAATGAAGTCTTTCACTTAATGCTAAAATTAGTTAAAATGAAATTAAAATTTAATGCATTTAATGGAATACTTAAAGAAAACAAACTTTTCAAATACAATTTTAAAAATAATGCAGCCTGGCTTGTTTTTATGTTATGTGTTACTTACGCGCAAAATTCGATTAAATTTTCTTCTGTCTGTGGAAATGAAAATGGATCAATTCCTTGTGGGATACATTGTGTTACAGGAGATTCGCTGCAATCAAATTCTTCCGCTTGGTACCCTGGTGGTCAAATTTAAAAAGAATATTATTAGTTAAAAAAATCAAACAAAAGCATTATTAAGAAAATTATAAATAAATAATAAGAATAAAAATTTTACAGTAAGTTATATCATTATTCTTATAATTAATAATAATAATTAATATATTTTATTTTAATAAAATGATCCCATCAATAATTAATCTTTACTCAAAGGAGTGTAGTAAAAGCAAATAATCAGGAAAGATCTCTAAGCAAATAATCGGGATAAAGAAAATTTATTTTGTTTGATGAAAAACAAATGAATTTCCAATATGTAAAAAGACTAAAAGTATTTGAAAATAAGTAAATGCAAGAATTATAAATATTTTAATTAAAGTCTAAATACTTTCTTTGATGCTCAATCAAATATAATAAAGATATATCTTTTATCTGAAGATTTATTATATATAATATCTTGTTTAATAAGAAATTACTAAATGATATATTAATTGATGAGAATTTGTTAATAGTAAAATAGTGTTAAACAAAAAATTACATGAATTTTTAAAATTCTGAGAAATACTTTGAAGTTTTTCTACAGATTTAAGGAAAAATTATGCAAATGAGAGAATTTGACGAAATATATCACGAGTTAAATGTTGCAGCACAAAATAAATAAATATTTGATGTATATTTTAAAATTAATGCATCTTAAATTATCCTATATTCAAGAGTGAAATTATTCAAAAAATAATACTTACCGCTCAAGAACGCAATGGTTAAAACTAATCCAAAGGACCACATTTTAAAATGAAATTTGTGTTGTTAGTGGAATAAAGTGTGGACAATTAACTTAAATTGGTATTTATTACCAAGATTTTACTTAAGTTAATAACCTAAAAAAATAGGATATCCGTAGAACGGAAATTATAAATGGTTTCAGAATATGTGCAGTTACTGATAAGTAAATGTGAAGGAAATTAATGAGCATCCTGTTCTTGATAATTAATGGCTTATTTAATAATAATTAGAACTTCAGAATTAAAAATCAATTATCTTTGCGTAAAAATCTCTAGACATGTCCGTTTGCAAATAAGCGAATATTAATTATAGAATTAGTTAAATGGCAACTTTTTTACATTTCATTACAAGTCTTGAAACTAAAATAGGAGAAAAATGAAAAATTCTTTGAAATTTCTTTATAAAAATTATTTTAATTTAGTTTAATATTGAAAATTGTAAAAAAATTGAACAGAAATTATAAATATTATTGAAAATAGTTTTAATATTAAAAAATAGAAAGCATAACTTGTTTTTATATATTTAAATTTATGAAAATATATCTTTCTGTGTAACTTTTTATTAATTTTATTATATGCGGACTGTAAGAAATAAAATCGATTAACTTTTATAAAATTTGATAAATTTATTAAAAAGTTCATTAATATTTTAATAAATAATTTCAATGTTTAGAAGATATTATTGCTAATCATTATTGTAATTTAAATTTTTTCTTTTTTTTTAATTAATGATTTACTGTTAAAAATTACTAAGAACTTGTACCTATTCTTCACATATAGATTTCATATATTTTAAAGTGTAAGCAAAATTATCATCACTTTTATTTCAAAAGTAGAAAGTAATATAAAAAGGAAAAAATTTTGGTTGTGTGCTAATTTTCAGTGAAACCCAATAGCTTGAAGGCCTTAAAGTTTAGTTGTGTCCAATGTTCTAGTACCATGCACTTAATAATTACACAAAAAATATTAAGATATATGCATTACTCGTGACGAAAGGATTAACATCTGGTATTTTTAAAAATACCGATAAATGATTAATAAATTAATTTTATTTGATTATTTAAAGAAGTGTGGAAGACTCGTTTTCTTGAGCAAAATAAAATTTATTATTATAAAAATGTAAAATACTAATACGAATTTTAAATTAAGTATGTTTTTCAGAAAAATATGAATTTATATATATATATA
>JAPDSC010087389.1:168075-189260 GCA_026290005.1 Latrodectus geometricus | reverse complement strand
AATTCTTATTCTTTGGATTCTATAAATTAATTATTTACTGATAATTTATTTTTTAAAGAAAATTATGTAATAAAAGCCTTATATTTAAAAGTCAATTTGTAAACTTTTATTATTCATGTATTTATTTACAGCATTTTAATTCGTGTTATTTTTACTTTGTGAATATTTGAAATTATTTTGTAGAGACATAATTATATGTAAGAAAATTAGTTTGATGTTATCATTTCTCACTTTAATTTACTTTTTGCATTGCACCTCAATCTGTATGATGATATATTTTCAGCATTCTGTTAGCTAGAGCTGTTTTTAAATTTTGTTAATAAAGATAATTTTCTTCATACTTTTTCATGTCATATTCGTTATTACTCAAAATAAAATATTTCCTCAGTCTAAAATGGAACAGAAATGGATTTTATTTTGAGACTTGACAGATAAATGACTCTTTGTTAATGAAGGCTTTTCTTTTAAAATGTGTGGATGTTTATATTTCATTTCTCTCTACAAAAATCTTCATTGTAGTCGTGAGTTGCTTTCAATAATTATTTTTTATTATTATATTAATATTTTTATTAATTTTTATTACCCAACGAACAATTTTCTTCAACATCAATAAATTTATGTATTGAATGTCTAATAGTTTTCCCCCCTTTTTTTTTAATCCCCTTTACTAATTTCCTATCTTCTTTTCATTCAAAATTTAAATGATTTAAAAATAATTTAAAAAAAAAACTTATGATACATTTTAATGAATTTCTATGATAAATCCTATTTGTTTAATCAAATCAGTGAGAATATATGAAGTATTGAAAATAAGTATAAACACAAGTAGAACATTTTAAATATAAGATAGAAATCTAGACTTGAAAATAGAATAAATTAATATCTCGAGAAATAATAAGTTATGGAATACATGGAAAAGCCTTCCCATGAAGTTTGCTTTCTCACAAGAAACGTGAAAAATTGAGAATAAGGGCATTTAATTTTCAAGGATAATCGAAGTGGCAAGACTGCTTGATTTGATATGAAATGTAGTTTTTCTGGTATATATTTCAGAATTTTCCCGAATCTTATGGGAAGTCGACAAAATCTATAAACATACCTTGCCTCCAGATCAGATGAGATTAGGTAAAGCTACAAAGTTCTATAAATAGCAAGACAAATCAACATCTCTTCACAGTAGAAACAAAAATGCTAAGAACGGAATTCTATTGCAATATATATATTAGGTTGGGGAAAAAGAAATCCTTTATTTCTACGTGAACTTTATGTAACTTCGTTTGGATTCGCTTTGTAAAAAGGTTTAAAACAGCTTTCATGTAGATTTTTAGGTCTTGCGCGTTACGACTGCTGACATGCGGTTAACTTCGATCATTTTTGATATTTTATAGACATTTTCGACGACGCTGTATCCACATGCGAGGTGCATCTCTAACATCAAAATACCCGAACGGAATCGACAAAACAAAAATTGTACGTAACTGGTTGTTACAGTATTATATAGGACGATAAACACCTTTCACAATTTCAGCCACCTGGTTAGCCTTTTCGGCATTATAAAAGAAAAACGAAATTGTATCGAATTTTCTGTTTGTTGTCTTCCATTTTTAAAACCTTGTACTCGTAACTGAATTAATCAAACAAAAAACCGCAAGAGGATATTTTATCAATGTCACCTTTCCAACGAGTATAAATCTGAAATTGTTTGATAGATACCTCACGAGATATCGATCACTACAGACGTGTACCGAAAAAATAATGGATTACTTTTCCCCCAACCTAATATATATATACGAAATCTTAAGATTATGTTTTGCATACTTATATGTATACAAATAATGTATGGAGTTTGTTGCATTGCCCTCTTAGAAAAATATAGTACACTCTTATATTATTTCCAGAGAGCAATGCAATACTTAAATTATGCGGCAGTTTGGTAGTTATACACTAAATTAAAGTTAGCAAGAGTTATGGAAACTGTGTAGCGCTGCGCATCGTTTATGCGCAAGTGAAGGCGGTGTGATAATTGCATATAAAGCGCGTACTGTGGTTGTTGTAAATTAGCTGTTGGAAGTGTCAGTATGAGTAAACTGCCTGATTTATGCTTTCGATCGCGGACAAATCTTAAATGAGCGACACATGGGTCATTCAATTTCCAAAATCAATAAGGATTACAAAAACCCTGGTTTTTACCTCACGGAAATTTTGAAAATTCTCCGGAATTTATTCAGACCCAAATTTTTAAAATTGAGGAAAAACTTCGAATTTCTTAAATAATGTAAAAGTTTTTAACTATTAAAACCACGTAATATATAAAAAATAATTTATTAAATAATTTCTACTTTTATGTAAGGGAATAGATATTTCACAGTGTTTGGGGGAAAAAAAAAAAAAAAAAAAAAAGGTCGGCCATTTGTATAGATTGGAGACGTTTCAATTTATATTCATTCTTTGCAATTTGTACTTGTAATGATTACTACTTCAGAGTATACTTTTTCAATTTTTGGACAGAGAAATTGTTTAGATATGTTTTGTTTTAAAATACATTTCTTGAAAGTATTATTCTATTAATAATAAACTTAATATTTTATATAATTTATGAACTTAATGTTATTTAAAGTGCAACAAAAAACAAGCAATAAATGACAAAAAAAAAAAAAAAAAAAAAAAAACACAATGTGAAAATTTTATAATTGCATTTATTTCAAACAGAAAATGAACCCTAGATAGATGTTCATTAACAAATCTACATTAAGGAAAATAAATGGAATTTGCCAACTAAAAGCAAATAATTTAAACACAACCCAATGTGATTACAATAAATACAAGGGCTCTTTTAACAATGAATGTTAATTGCAAGAAAGCGGCCAAAAAACAAATTTGACAAAAAAATATTACACGCTTTTTTTTTTCTTTTTAAAAAAGGTATTTTGAATATTTTATTACTCTTATAATATTGAAAATATTGTTGTCAGAGCATGAAATGAATAATAAAACTGTATTCTTATTTTTTGTAGATGTAATGTATTTATAAATTCATTAAAAAAGGCAAATTATTTCATTCAATTTTCGGGGGAAAATCTTTTTAACATTTACTACTTGATTTTCTTGCGGAATCCATTATCCAAACACCACCAAGTTACAGCTGTTTGCATATATTTTACACTTTCTACATTTCTCAGCTTGCTTTTAATATAGCATCAAAAAAGACTTTTACTCTCTCTCATTGGATTTTTTCCAACATTAATTCCTACAAGATATGATTTTAAATGACTCGCTGGAAGAGCTTTTTTTTTTTTGTTTACAACTTTCATGCCGCACCACCAAATATTCATGTACCATAATATGTACATCAATATTTTCATGTACATACTATGGTTAAATTTGTGTACCATTTACACATATTTAGTACATGAAACAATATCTTTATCTATCATTGGTAAATTAAAAATGTCAACAATTTTTTATATTATTGAAAATCAAAGAATATTATAATATTTGTCAATTAGAAGTCAAAAGTGAAAGCTATTTGCTTCGCATTATTTTCTTTTACAGCTTTATTATCCTTTATAATATTAAACTGAAAATCATCAATTCTCAGTTTAATACGAGGACCGAGAAAATTAAGGAGTACCCTACTTTTTTTCAAATAATTTGTTTTTAAGAAATATAGTACATTAAAATTAAAGTGAAATAATTTTCAAATAAAGCAATTTCGAATACACGAAAAATTTTAAGCTACCATATAAAATATGATCGCAGAAAATAATAAATCTTTTACTCTTTAAAAGAACTGGTAATTGGAAAATAAAAATGAAGAGAAGAATAACTATTTGTTCCAAGGAAACATTATTTTTGATCCAACAACAATCTTCAGTTTATTTTTAGATAGTTGCATTCTTTATTTAGTTATTTCTTGGTCATTCGGTACGCTGCAATTAGGGGGAAAATTTTAAATATTATTATTTTTTACAATTTTAATGCTCATATCTTATACTTTTCATTTCTTATTGTAGAAAATGTTTTAAACAAAGTATCATTTTTCTCAAAAATTATTTACGGATGCCATGTTTTGTTTCACTTCATACATACGCAGAAAAATAATCTATAAAATGAAACATGATTGGCTAAGTTTATTCCAGGGAATTCTACATATCTAGTCAAGAATACATGGATGGTAACATCTCAGAAGTATGTAGCTCAACATTAGATCAAATTACCACCCACTGCACGTTTTGCTGGGGGAGTGTAGAGAACTGGAAATGAATAGCATGGAATGATGCATCTCGATTCCGAACTACTTATCGCTGACGAGAAGCTGGGAATATGGCGTCAAACTCATGAAAAACATGGATCCTGCATGGCAGGATAGAATTGCATATTAACTCAATAATGGTCTGGGATGTTTCTTCGTGAGACTGTTTGGGATGTTTAGTGCGTATACCAACCTCCCTCAGTGCAATTCGGTACGTAGAGTTGTTAGATGACCTCCATCTGTTTATGCTGTTCTGTTATTTGCACGGCACAATAGTGTTTTCCAGCAGAGCACAACTGTATCTCTCACAAGTTCTGGTTGGATGAGCATTCCTCTGACTTTTGACATAAATTGGCCACCTAGAAGCCCACTAAAAATCTTTGGAACAAGGTTATAACACCGCATTAACGAACCTTAGAGTATCATGCACAACTTTAGCAAATATCTGGCAAGCCATTCCCGTGAAACGTTTTCAGAAATTTATTGAATCTATACTTCGTCGTGTGGCAACTAATATCAATATTTGAGGTGTTAGTAAGTAATTCAATTGTTTAAATTCAGTGTATTTTAATTGAATTACCCGAGGAAAGTTCATAAAGTAACTAGACACTGCAAAATGCCTGAAAAAACCCAAACAATTCTGGCATCTCTTCGATTAGGCAATAAAAAAATTTGCTGTAATTATAGTGAAAAAAATACGCTACTTTATGAGTAAATTTAATATTTTAATTCAAATTCGCATTTTACGAGCCTCTAATTTATGAACATTCATAAATTTACAAGCTAGTGGCTGTTCCTATTGGCACAATGTTGATCAAAACTTTCATTTACGAATTAAAATTTTGAAAAATCCATTTTCTGCAAATTGTTGTTTCTGACGAATAACTTACTTACGGTTGATTTGTTCATCTGATAATCTAATTCGTCTAGAAAATAGTATAAAATTTTATATGCCGTCAGAAAACTTGATTCAATCGTAAACAACGAAACCTGTGCAGGCATTTCGGATATTTTAAAAAAATAGTCAACGGAAGATGGGTATCAGATAAGTGACTTGGAAGAATTACGAAGTGGAAACTTCCCTCCAGAACTAGGAAAAGGAAAAGGAAAGAAATTTGTGAACTAGGAAAAGGGAAGAAATTTGTTTAAAGATAGTGTTGTTCAGATGAAATTAAACAAACT
The DNA here is from genome assembly GCA_026290005.1 of Latrodectus geometricus. NCBI lineage: Eukaryota > Metazoa > Arthropoda > Arachnida > Araneae > Theridiidae > Latrodectus > Latrodectus geometricus. The sequence goes on along the minus strand of JAPDSC010087389.1, from coordinate 183,826 downwards.
ACAGAGCACAATCTATAAAATTTCATTAGTCGCGAGGAAAATTGAGACAATTCTACTGAGGAATTTCAGTTAAGTTGGAATCGTAGAAATCAACAAATATATCATTTGATGTAAAAAAGGAAAGTTCAAGGAAATATGAAACTTGCTTACATGGCTGAGGAATATAAGAGAAAAGCACATTACTATTGATGATTAAAATACAATTAAATTATTTTGCTACGAACTAAATACAAAATAATTCAAGATATCAAACGATTGGCTCTTAGAACTTAAAAATACAATTTAAACTTCAAAAAATTGCGCACTAAAAATGGAGCTTTGAACTGAACTTCGAAAAATGAATAGAAAGAATTAAAATTTCTACTTTCTAATTACATTCCTTAGCATGTTTTCAACGCGACTAAAAGAATTCTTAAGCTGTAAATGTAATCAGGCTTAAAAAGTAAAACAAAGAATTTCTGTTCCTCGCAGCTAATAACAACAGTTTTCATAGTATTTAAATCTTAAATATTATAAAAATATTCAAAAACAATCGAATACATTTCATGCTAACACTAAAGCGTGAAGTATTGAAAAATAGATCAGACTAGGAAAGGCGTTTTAATTTTTTTATACTGAGAATCATTTGTGGATTGCTCAAGTTAAAATTTCAGATCTTGATGCAATTCGTGTAGATTTTCTCTGCATAATCTAAATTGTCTTACAGCCTATGGATCAGGGCATAATCAATTTCAACCTTACCCTAAACTTTACTTGTAAAATGTTAAATATGTATACTACATTTAAATGACCTCACCTAATGATTTTGAATAACTGTAATAGAAAGTTAATTCCCTCACGATACAAATTTAAAAAATTAAATTAATTACAATTTTAACTTTCTTAAAAGCATGGTTAAGAACATTGTATTGAAATCTGATAGAAAATCAAATTCAGGTAGGGTGTTTTTTCAATTCTCTTTCAAAATATTACATGAATACACCAGACGAGGCTGATGGCGCCACACACGCAAACTTATGGCACCAACAGATTTCGAAGAATGGAAGCTTGGCTTTTTTTTTTTTATGCGAGTTAATCTGGCACTACATAACATATTTTGGATATACAACAAATTTTTATGAGTTTTTAAAATCAATTTATGTCTTTATATCAATAACATTATAAGCAAAACACAAAAATGACATTTTATTTCAAAATTTTAATTACAATAGTAATTAACTCCCACTTGAGGGTTAATTGTATTGTAATAATGGGGGGAAGAACATTTAATCCATTATCAAGAAAATAAAATTGTAGACAAATTTATGAACAGTGAATAATTTCTCAAATATTAAATGTGTTTGTTAGATAGACAGGAATCCAAAGTGTTTAAATTGATATTTGAGTTTGTCTACTGTTTTGTGGGTTATTTATGATAACCGTGCCATTCAATTCTGCAGACAATTGGGAGTTTACTATATGATAACCCTAATGATATTTATAAAGCATTTTTGTCTGCAAAGCATAAATTGCCTTCAGGGTGTACTTTTCATACATAGAAACATATTCAAGTGTTGCAAGTATTGAAATCAGGAAAACTCCGAAATACCCATCTTGATAAAAGAGCACTCAGAAGACAAGGAAAACTTCCATTCTATATTATTAAACAGCAGCCGAAATCAAGCAAAGCACTTTTTTTTATCTAAAGAATGGTGTTATGCCATAGAAAAGTGAGTCTGAATTTACTGTACAGTAATAATAATAATAATTAAAAAAAAAAAAAAAAAAATTGAGACATTTATGGAAAGCTGGCAGGCTGGTAATATACAACATAAATAAAGCTTTTATAATAAACTAATGAGAAAAAGCATGTAACATTAAATACTAATTACTTTATTCTACATTTAATGTATGTATAATGCATAATAATTAAGAATAAAGATCATCTTAACAACTTGATGGGTGATTAATTACCTTTTATTTCAGAACGCATCACAACTTAAATTACACAAATACAGACAAAATTTTAAGAAAATAAAAACTTTGGTATCCGAGCAACAAACATATTTATTTCTTTTTGAACCAGCTATGGAATGTTACTTAAGACAAACAAAATGGCTCAATTAAAATATAATCACATTGGAGATGGAATATTTTAAAAAGATATAACAGCTACCTCTGTGACACATTTTTTTTCTTCTGTGAAACCTGTCCTCAATCTAAATGTACTACTAATTTAACATTTTTGTACAAAATTCAGGAATGTTGATCAGTGCTTCAGTTTAAAAAAATAAAGACATTATACAAGAAAATTTAACAATAGTCGACTAAGTACCGATATCTCTTACATGAATCTGCATTTGGTAAATATAAAAACAATTTTTATTGCGCAGTTATTTTGAATCAATATTTATTAAAAACATTCAACATGCAATTTCGTACAAGAAAATAAAAACTTTTTTTAAAGTTTTATAAAACCCCTAAAATAAAAGCTCAGTAAATTTCAAAAATAGAATTTTAAAGGCTGAATTATTAACATGACATTTAATTTCCTCATACACTGTAATTTAATAAGAAACATTAATCTACTCTTTCTCAACAAATTCTCTAAAAGTTTAGGGTTTATTGCTAAATTCTATTTCCTCAATGTTACTAGGAACTTAATTTTGCATTCATCTACTTTAGAGAAAAGGATATGAAATGGGGAAAAAGCATTATTAGACATATTTTTAAATACAAAATAAATTATATATATCTTCAGAAACATACAAATAAATAAAACATTGTACAATCATAACAACTGTTAATATTAATCAAAAATAATACAAATCATTGAATTGATTGCAGTTTAAATAAATATAACAGGATATATTTTCCCTTTAAAAAATTATTTGATTTCATTGACTTTTCAAAATTAAAAGTCAACAAATCAATGAAATTTTTTAAAGTTTCACAGAATTTAAAAATATTACAGAAATTAAAAATATTAATATAATTTGTCAATATAAATAAATAAATACATTAAAAGATTAGTTTTACTTCAGATTTTTACTAACAATTTCTCTGATAAAAATTTGGACTGGAAGACATAAGATCTTGAAAAAAGAAAATAAACAATTGCAACTATGAACAATGATTTGACATAAATAAAAATTCTCTAAGCAATATTCTATACACAACATAAATTAAAATCAGTGACATTGATATTTGAAGCACTCTGTGCAAGAAAGTTCCAATAGCAAAATTTCAAGTTATGAGTCATTTGTAATATAATACCATATTAAAAAATAATTTTCTTTGATAATTAATAAAAAATAATAATAACATATTTTTTATATTATCACCAACAAAATTTAGAAGTGCCATGAAAATCAAAACTAGACTTTAGATTTAGAAGCAGATCCTATACAGTAATGTTTCGCTATAACTATTTCAACAGAAACATTTCAATTTTATGTTATAATGTAAGAAACATTTTTGAACTCAAACATGAGCCACCAACAGTTTGTATAAAAATCAGCTGAATACAACTAGCTTATCTTGATAATCACCACAGATGAGTATTGGTAAATATTATATCAGATGATCATAATTATCCATTTGTACCTTATTCACTAAGAAGTAATGATTTTTCAAAAATTGCATAACATTTGAAAATGTTTGCTGTAATCCTACATTTTGTAACAATAACACATTATAATATGTGTTTTCATAAAAAATAGCTTCATGTTTAGTTTCATCAGGTATATTAAATAAATGTATACAAAATTCTATCACTAAAGAGGAAATAAAACTAAGTTTATATCAAGAAATTGTTGAGCTCATCCTTAATGACTCCCCCAAGGACTTACTGTTGGTGTGCTGTACATGCTTTGTTAACTTATTAAAATAAAACTAAAAGAAAAAATAACGTTGAGACTGTTATTAGCATTTAAAATTTTTTTTAGAATATTATATAGAAAATAAATCATTTGTATGCAAAATAAAAATATGGTTTACATCAAAAATTCAAAACGTGAAATTTTACATAAATTGGCCACCATAGTGCCTCTTTTGTGAAACACCTTTCTAACAAAAGCACATGGAAATTTTAAAAACAAAAACACTATTCTTTTTGTTAGTAATGATTATGAAATATGAGAAAGATAAGCTTCCATTCTAGATTAAAAAATAATATTTTTAACACTGTTTTTTTCTTATTCCAAAGAGGCTACATAATAAAACCTCTCCTCTTTAAAAAAACACAGGGTGAGCTAATTTTTAACCATGAAGATTTATAATAAAAAAACTATAGACTATAGTTTCTCCTATAGACAAGTTTATAAATTATATTCTTGCTTTATACCAAACACTTGATATCTAATTCAACTGTCTTAGCTTGAAATTAGAAGAAACATCAATATCTGAACATTAATAGAATTTTATGTAATAGAGCAAACATGAAGTGAAGGCACATTTAATTTCATTGTTTGGTATAAGTAACAGATATGTTAAATATTATTACATTTTAAGACATAAATTTACATTTCAGTTATTTTTAAATGGAATGAGAAAATATACAATTCTTTTTTCAATATGAGTATGATACACTTAACACGAGAAAGTTTATGAAAATTAAAATTAGAATAGAGGGATTTATTCCATAAATATAAATAACAAACTATAATAAAATTGAGCAATTAAAAATTACATTTCTTTACTACTTGTACATATCATTTTAATAAAATTCATAAAGAACAAGCCCACACAAAAAAAGTTAATTCTGAAGTTTAAATGTTCATAAAATTTTGGAGCACACCCTGCATTTTTTTTTTAAAGTGATAAATATTTTAAGTACAAATTAAAATTAATTGTATGTACAGTTGAGTATTTTTTTAAAAGCTATACCAGATATTTTATAACCATGGTCATTTTCTTCCACTTTACATTGAAAGGAAAGTATCAATTTACAGTAGACAGACAACAGTAGGAAATTAAAAAATAAGTATCAACATATTGTACATGTTTTAAAACACATGGAAAAGATCATAATTAACACTTGATATAGGACAAGATATTTAACAAATTTTTAAGAAAATGGAATCATCCTTTCAATATAGAAAAATATTGATGTATAACAAAGTTTGTACAAATTTTGCAGGTTGACATTAATCTTTAACAGAAAGTTAATATAAAATTTATATCTATTGCCTATCTACTGCATAAAATTTTTTCTTCATAAAATATAAAGATACCAATAAAATATTACACATGGATAATTAAGATATGTTGAGTGAAAGAGTTTAAATAAGGCATCTTCTTAAAGAATGCTTTTAAAATTGTCAGCTTTTATATTTTATAAGAAAACATTTCTTAGTCAATAAATTAAAATTAGAGAATTACAATGAGGCTAGGAAAGAATCTTATAAAAGTATGTATGCTATCTTAAGCAACATGGAAAAAATTATTGAAAATTTATAATGGTAAGTTTTCACAATTCTACAAATCTTTACTATCCATGTCATGACAAAAATTAAAATTTGCTGTGACAGTCTAACAAGAAGTTCAGAACAATAATTGAAACACTATTGGCATTTTTGTGAATGGAATGAAAACACAATGTGAATACACAGACATTGTACACGGTTCATATGCAGTTACACTTGACAGGTGATAATAGTTTTGCTGAATTGTGTTGGTGATGTACACATAAATCAGTTCCCAAAACAAGAAAGAAAAAAAAAATCAGTCTCAACAAAGCTGCTTCTTTGCACAATATTCTAATAATTACAGTTTATTTTAGAGAAACACACAAACCAAAACTAGAGGCAGGTCATAAAAAAGGCACAAGTCCACAAGATTTCAGGTAGTCTTGCATTTTTAAAGGCTTCTTTTAGCTCGGCTCAAGTCTCGGCAATGCATTCCTTGCAAAGAGATGGGAAAAAAGCACTGTTCCGCGCACACTGTTGTTCTAGTAATGAAGCAGAAGTGACGAGCCACTTCGTAGGTATGAAAAGCGCAGCACACCTACGTGTCTAAATTCTATCGCACTACACTTAACTCTAAATCTATGCATTAGACAAACTCACGAAAATGATGCACATTCACATTGACTTCATGAGACCAGACATATAACATGGGAAAAAGTAAAACTTAAATTGTTTTGTAAAAAAAAAAAAACCTTTCCAAATAGAATCCATTCTGATCTAGAAATCCTGACAACTCAAGGCTGTCTTCAAATGTATAATATTCCTTAAAGTTAAATTAATGTGATGTTGTAAGAGCACTGGTACATTTACTAACAGCCTTGAACTTGAGGGCCAATCAGATGGAGCTTGTGTGAAAATGGGTAGTTTCCCATTGTAATTTTATTTATTTTTTTATAAATTTCTTTCATTACTCGTAACAGTTATTTTCAAAGGGACTTCCTCCATGCACTCACAAAAGAAAAAGAAACAAGGACAAACTAGCTTGTCATTAAATGTTTTCCATAATGCTTTTGTTCTACCAGCACTCCTAGAACTATGCATGGAAAGAAAAAGTATATCCACAGCTTTTTTATTATTACAGTATTATTTTTTAAGTTAATAATCAACAATGGATGTCATGTAGAGAATCTCGAGAAATAACATTTTGGGGCTCAAAAAATAGCTTTTTTTTCTTCCTTTTCTCAAGTGAATATTAAAATAAAAATTTTCTCTATAATTTTTTATTATTAAGTGAAGTTAGTTCTTCATCACTTTCAAATATTGTGGAACACCAAGATGCGAAACCATATGGTGTCGCAAAAGATGGTGAATCCAAACTTGAAGATAGCTGTGACAAACTTGAAGAAATATGTCATTACTTATTCCTAAAAAAAAAAAAAAGTAAAATTTTAATAATTTTAAAGGAGAAGGATAACTTACCTTTATTATCTCAATAATTTTTCTTAAAAACTCAATAACATTGTACACGATGAAAACAGTAAAACATGTAGCTTATTTTAGCAGAATACAACCATGTCAATCATGTTTTTATTAGTAGAAATATTATTAATTAATGATCTTAGTTAGTTCAACACTTCATAATTTAATTAATTACTTATAACAAATGAAATTTTAATTTACACATAAAATTGATTTCCTATCACAGGAAATGTATATCATGATCTTTCAAATTTTATTTTTCAAATGCACATTTCTGTGAGCTGAAATAAAATCACTTATTTTCTTTATTTTCTATCCCTTAACAAAACTCAGGTATAACTCTGAAATCTCATGCAGATGATGTTTTATCAGCCACCGGGAACACGGGGATATGTAGATGGAAGTAACCGAGGAATTTGGAATTACCCAAAGTGCCATCTCTAGGCTGTGGTAGATTCCAAGATGATGAAAATGTCAGCAAATGTTTCAGAACTGTCACTCGAGAGTGACAATTCTGAAAGGTATTTGGCAGTAATCACAATAGAAATGGTTGAAGAACAGCAGCAGACATGTAGGACAGTATGGTCTATGTGCTCTCAGGGCTGTTAAACGTGCTTTGTTCATGGCAATACACTGTTGTCAGCGGTTAGCCAAGAGTAGAGAACACACAATGGTCTTTTTTTCATTTATTTCCGACGAGTCGAAGTTTAGATTGCTGTCCGATTCATGTCGGATGTTCAAATGGAGAATCTCAGGTACCCAGTACCATCAAAATGACATAGTTAAAAAATCAACATTACATTGCTGCAAAGTTTTCGTTTGGGAAGATATTGAAACAGGCTTGAGAAAAAATCTGCATGCTCAAGCTAGAACCATGACAGACAAAATTTATCAAACTGGAAAAACAGATATGTTTGTTTTGGGGTGCCGAATGTGTGTTAATGGTTGATAACGCTCGTTCTCACAGTTCGAACATTGTCCACAACTGCCTTCAATAGGAGAATCACCCATATAAAATGTCCAGCATTGTCACTGGATTCAAATCTAATATAAAATATTCGGTACATGCTTGGCAGACGAATCGCAGCCAATCAACCACCTTTTACATCTGTATTAGAACTTTGGATTATTGCTGCCTAAGTGGGGTTCTTTGCTCCAAGCGTAGTTCCTTATTATTGTACGGACTACATTTCCTTGTATGGACGACACATGGAGCGTATTAACCACTATACCAGCAACTTACTGTTCAATTGTTGTACAGTTGATATGTAGTGTAAGTGCTCCAGAGAATAATCATGGTTTATGTATGTGATATCTTAAATACATGATCTCTTGTGTTCTTTCTCATTTGTTTAATATATGGACTCTATAAATAAGTCTCATTATTAACTTTGTGCACCTTTAGTACACATACCACCTCTCTACAATGAAATTGAAAAGTACAGTACACAGTAATAGGCTTATGATTAGGAAAAAAATGTTAGAGAGAGAGAGAGAGAATTTTTTTTTTTTTTTTTTTTTTAAAAACCAAATGTTTGGAAAGCAATATTATGCTTAATAAGAAATATGCTTAAAAAGTTATTTAATATAAATGCAGGAATTAAACTTTAATATCAAAAAATTAATATAACTTTATGTATTTATTATTTATATTAACATATCAAATAATATTTTTTTAGCTCAATATGTCAGTATTACTAATTAATATACTTATTTTATTCTGCATAAAAGCAGTCACTGCTTTATAGCAATAGACATCTTCCCAACTTTAGTGTCACTTATATTAAAAATAAAAATTTCTTTGATTTATTTCCTCCAAAGGTTTTGAACATAATAACTATATAAAAAAAGAATTTTTTTTATAAATTAATAAAATTTTATGAGATATTATGCCTCTTTTTTTCAGGAGTAATTGAATTGCCTTCATATTTATCTTTCTCCTCAAGTATATTGTTTATATATTTCCCAAATAAGACTCAAGATTTTGCAGATTTCTGAATACAGTTGTTTATTTTTATTTCTAAAATATTGCTGTTGGAAAATGCTAACATTCAAATTCAATATTCTTACTGAGAAACAATTGTTTTACTGAAATACTATAACCATAAGTATTTAATTTCCAATTATTACTACTTTGCTAGTTCTTATTGTTTCCGCAGCATACTCTATGGCAGACTTTTAAAACACAACCCACAAGTAAACGAATTTATTTTATTTTTATTAACCTCAAAAGCTCTTAATTTCTCCCACTGTTATAAATTAGCCTTTTCCTGTTTTAGTTAATTTAAATTTAACCTACATTTTCACTTGCTTTGGCATTAGAACTAGGTCAAGTTTAACATTCAATGATTAATTAATTGACATGAAAAATAATTAGATTAATAGATACAATTTTAAAGAAGATTGTGAACCCTACAAACACCTAAGGCAGGAATAACAATCAAACCAACTGACTTTTTAAGCTAAAAGTAGAGCATTAACTATTTAACAGCCAACTAGGCAGCAACAGAACTAATTAAATCTGTGCTAATTTTATAACTTATGTCTCAGATGTAGTTATGACTTCAGGCACTATTATTTAAAGATTAATTTTCTACCATTAAATTTTTGCCCACATCCATAGAGATGACAAGCTGGATGCTGTATTATTATGCTGAGGTAGCTTTAGTTACAATAGGTGTTGCTTTCATGCTATAAGATGATAAATAACTTGAGACCATACAGGGCTCGCATCATGGATGCTTATCTTAAGCAGAATGATGATGTCGTGGTCAGCTCAATCACCGAACCTTAACCCAATTGAGTATGCTTGGGTCACTCTAGGGCAAAATGTAGTTACTCTCAATCCATTTCCTGGGACCCTTAGACATGCTTTCAATTGCTTTGAAAGAGCAATAGCTTGCACTTTCTACACAATCAACCTACACTTTCTGTACAATAGACTGCATAATTGAGAACATTTCACATAGCTGCATATGCTGTATTACTCCTTGGGGGGATCATACCCCATGTTAAAGATACATTCCCTATACCAAGCTTATTTGTTCATTGTAAACATATGCTAATTTTTATAACATCATAATTGTCAGGTGATTTCTTTTTATGCTATTTTGTACAATGTGAATTATTTTCAGTAAATTCCACGCATAACTTTTTGAATTATTGTCCTTTTTCCTTAATTTATGATAACCAATGTAAATGACTGTTTTCGATTATAAGTAAATTGTACACTGAAAGACTTGTGTACATTTCCTCATTGTTACATATATAGAATTCCTGAAGTAAAGAAAAAATATTTGATTTAGGAGGGAAAAGATTTAACTCTGTGTCACTACAGTCCACACCAAGGAAAAGCTTATATTTCACATCTGTTTTCTTCATCAAGGGCTTTAAGGGGCGAAACATTTGTTAAAAGTAGGAGGTCAGCCAAATGCAGTCAATATGGCATAAGGCTTTAAGGTAGAAGGTAAGTTATGAATTATAAAGGAAACAAAACCAATTGGATTTTTCCCCATAAATACATACCAACAATCAAGAATGCATTTCTTCATCTTGCAAACATATAAATTATACTCACAAAGAATTCTTAAATTTATCAAAAGTATTTCAATACTTGCCTTGTTTACTTTCAATGAATTCATTTAGCTTGGTTGTAGGCTTGTTGATACATAGCAGGATCTTCATTTCCAGCATTATTTCCACTCACAGGAACAGAAGCATTCAATTGCTCCTTTAAAATAAGAACTAATTTATGTATTTAATTCAATTTAATTTGTTACAAGTAAACATCTACTGCCAAAATTACTACTAAATTGACAATTTTACATGATTCATACTTTAATAGCATATTAAGTTTCCTTGACTTTTCAAGGAAAAAAGTACCACAAGTACTAAGTTATTCTGCATTTACTGTAAGTTAAATAAAACAACAAACATCAGAAAGAAAAATTTTATTCCAATTATTCATTCAGGAAAAAACAAATATGGAATTGCCAAAACAGCAAATTTAGAACAGAATCTTAGATTCTCATATATATTTTGTTTATGTATAAAAATCTTCCAAACATAATTTCATACCTCTGTTATCATTAAAGTGCAGATATTAGTTATTTCAGTTTATACAGATAATGCACAGATAGCATGTGCAATCTATTAAAATTGCTAAAGAAGTTGTCAGCAAATTACTTAGATTCCACAAATTCTATAAGTATAACTAGGTATTCATTAAAATGAAAATAAGATATTTATAATAACATCTTTTTTGTGCTTAAATTAAAATCATGTTATTTTTTGACATATTAAGAATGGAGTTAAACGATCGAAGACACTAATTTATGAAAAGAATTAGTCAAACAATACAAATAATCATACAATTTAAAGCACTACCACAACCAATGAAATTAATATTATTTATTTTTCGATAAATAAAGAATCAAGATAATTCAATTAGGAATTGGGAAAGAAAATGATAAAAAATATGAACAGACCAATTTAATAGAAAATGTGTTTACCTCTGTGAGTGGCACTGGTTGGATGAGATGGGCTGTCTGGGGATACAAAGCAGGTGTTGAAGCAGTCCCAGTATAAGCAGGATGAGCGCCGGTCATAAACTAAAATTTTAAAACAGATTCATCAGTAAATAAAAAATTCACTTATAAAAAACATTATCTTAACGCATATAAATTAAATAACCTATATCCTAAGTTTAAATTACTATGATAATATAATTAATAAAGTAAAATAAACAATACTCTTAAAATTATTAAATTAAAAAAGCAAAACAAAATATACAAGGAAAAAAAAATGGAAATATACATACTGATGTTCCAGATATCTGCATTTGGGATAACTGAGCAGTCATTGGTCCTACAAGGGCACCATAGTGAATGGGATCAATTGATGAAGTCATCATCTAGAGTAGAAATTAAGAATAGCAATAAATACAATGATTAAAAAAATACAAAAAGCAAAACTCTTATCATAAATAATACAAGAAAAGTTAATTTTCCTGGAACACAACATAATATTTTTATCTATTAGATCAGTCTTTTAATTAATTAACAATTAAAATTTAGTAAACTAATAAAAGAGCATAAGTTGTATTAATTTATATTTGTACATTTTAAATTAATTTAAATAAATATCATGAAGTATAAGATATTTATTAATTTTATAATGTCATTGAAGAATCTGATCTTTATCAATATTAACTTAAATTTTAATTATAACCAATATACATACATTTTTAAGCATTACGTGACTTTTTGAAAAATAATCAAATAATTTTTTTTTACAGTAGAAATATTAATACTATTTATCATAGACATAACTATAAATATTGTTACACTAAATGTAAAATAATAAATTCCTAAAATTAGATGCAAAAATTAATAGTGGTATTTTTTTATTGAGTTTTCAAATAACCATTTTATCATTGACAGCATGCAACAATATGCCTTCTGTTTTTTGAGAATCATTATTTTTCTTAGCAAATTTTAAACTTTCTAAAAAATTAAAAGTTAATCTGAACACGAAAAAATTATTTTCCTGTGTGATGAAGAATTAAAAAATTTCTTTATCAGGTTTATTCTTGAAAATTAATCAGCATTTTGTTTTTCCCCTTCTCTTTCTTCACTTTGTAATTCAGGTAAAAAACATACTAAGAATGAGTTTTTTTTATAAATTATACCAAAGATTTTGCATATAGACACATTCTTCAAAATGAACGTTTAAAGATTTCACACAAAATCTTTACACGTTCACAATGAAACATGTCAATGCCTGATAATGTGTACCTTTCTTGAGATCTCATTTTGTTACTGACAGAAAACCTATATTTAGGGTAGCATTTGCATGACAAAATGAGAAATGACATATTTTGCTAGAAAAGAAGTACATGATTTTCTGAAAGATCTTTCAATTGAGAAATTCCATTTCAATAATAGAAAACAGCATGTCAACAGAAAACTTATAACTGCTAATATTATTATTTTTTGGATATGATTTGCAAGTCAAATGAAAGCTTCTTTAAAATGAATATCACCTTTTAATAGTATACAGATGTACTGTTTATAAGATATACACTGATGTAAAAAAGAATTTAAATCATGCATATATAGTAGATGCTTGTTTTTAAGAACTTGTAGAGAACAGTAAAAAGTTCATAAAATCAAAAAATAAGAGTTAAACTTTACAATTCATTATTTTTTCTCCTAAATTGCTCGTTAAAATACAATAATAGTTATTTTTTTATATAGAAAACACATGTAAAAGTCATACTTTAAAAACAATTTTTACCTTCATTTCACTAATGACAAATCAGGAAAAGTTATCACTTTTCTTTTTGTTTCAAAGCTACATTTTTAAAAAACACACTTTGTTGTTCTTTTCTGCCCTTTCCCCCACAAAAGGAACCTCAATTTTATCAGCCATACACCCTATTGTTTTGCATACGGTCAGAACACTACATAATTTACTTTTTGTTTGCAATCTAAAAATTCTCTTTCCTTCACATTTATTATGATCTCAATTATTTAATCCCCCACAATTCTTACACATAAACTACATCTGAGTCAACATTCAAAATCTTCTGAAATGATTTTTCGGACAAAAGGTTTACTTGTCAAAGTTAATGAATGAATAACTCATCTGCACTCAATTCATCAAGTGCACATGTTTGACTTGTTAGTAATAAAGGTTGCATGTCCAATCACACTAGACATTGTTTTTCATACATTCTAAGCACAGATTGACAAGTGCATTACATTTTGTGCATCAATTCCATTAGCGACTCCAAGATCTGATTATTCATTGCAAATTTACTTTTCATTATTTGCACTAGAAGCTATTGATACTACAATGATGTTAAGGTTGTTAGACAGGAATTAGATATGACAGGAGAAATTTAATATAAATTGCTTGAAAAAACCAAGGATTTCAAAAATAGCATTAAAGTTTGTTAACCACTATTAATAAGAAGGGCTCATTTCTGCAGTGAAAACATTGGATTAATGTTTTCACTGCAGAAATGACCATAAAATAATTTTTAACCATAAAATAAATTAAACTGGAAAAGAAAACATTAAATAAATAAATAAATCCAAAAGTAATAAGGCATAAAAATTAATTTGATGCTATGAAGACTAAGAATAACTGAGAAAGACATTAGAATATAATATAGAAGTTCTGAATTTCTCTTATACCCAATTTATTAACTGTCTTTCAATGATATAATCTTGTCAATAAATTTGATCTTGGTTTTAAAAAGTATTCACACAACTTTATTAACTGTTTCAAATTCTGTAATAGAGAGTGTACATTTAAAGAAGATAGTATTTAGTACAATAGTTTCTTATGCGATGCTTTTGATCTAAGAAAAGAAATTTCATTTATTCATTTAATTTTCATTGATAAAAATTCTTTTCCCAATAACTATCTTTCTATTTATTCTTTGAAATTACGTGCCTTATTCTAGATATCATATGAAATTGCAATAATATTAATGTTCATAAGTTTTGTTGGCATTTTTAAAACACAGGTTTTAGAGACACACAAGAATAAAAAAAAAATCTACACAACACATACATTTTCTTGAATATATCTTTAATACCAATGATATACCCAAATAAGTAAATCTAAATTCATTTTTATAAGAGAAACTAAATTAATTTTTGTTTAATTTTCCTTATGAATGCATTTTCATCTCTTCTATATTTGACTTATGTCTAACACCAATGTCAATTTTATTTCCAAAATCAGTCAAGGTATAAACGTATGCTTTAGATTCATGTTTGAAAATCAATTGTTAATTAAACAATCCAAATAGTGAAACCTATCCTTGCATTTGTAAATGTTTAACATGTAATTTATAGTGTCAAATTTTATTTGCATTAACACTGAGTGCAATCAGAAGAAAATAGAGATAGGAAATTTAAATAGTTGTGGCATAGTAGTAACATACTATTAAAATAAAATCAAAACATATTTTATTGCGAAAGTGAAACACATTCATTCACTGTAAGTTATCTTAACAAAGAAAATATAGACATATAATTATCCATAATAATTATATTAAAACTAAAAGCTATGTTTAGTTTTATGCAATTGTCATCAACTATAAAACACTTACTGGAGTCAAAGGTTGCTGCACAATATATTGATGTGGATGAACCCATGCAGTGCTTGGTTGTAATTGATAGGGTGATACAGGAGTAGAATAGGACCTTTGATATCCACTGATAGGATTCATTATCTGAGAAGTAAGCCTGTAAAATCACACTTTAGCATCACATAACTCAATAAAATATTAAGAAAAATTTTAAAATTCTGAAAATAACAAGGGTTATTAGAAACATAAATGCAGGGGATAACAATATAACTGCAAGATAGCACAATTCCAATTTTATATATATATATATACACATACTCATATAGAAAAAATAATGTTAAAACTCAACAATTTTCATTCAGAAATATTTCTAACAACACTAATGAAAACATTAATAAACGATGCATACTTCAAAATTTTCATTATTTAAATTCTGATTAATATTTTAAAATGAAATACTCACTTTAAAGTATTTTATCAAACTTTAATTATTAGTTAATTAAAATACAGAATTAAACAGTGAATGGGTTAGAAACTGATTTAAAAGCAATCAAATTGAGTATGACTAAACTATAAAACATTTTTCAATTCAAATATAGTTTGCCACTTTTTCCTCTCAAATTTACACAAATTACCAAAGTAACATCCATAGCAATAACTTTACACTACATAATTATAAAACTTTCTAGAACACTAAACATACGTATTGTATGTAACATAGGTGAAGCTATTGAAGTTATTCTACTATTGCACTGGCATTAGATAATTGTATTCACAA
>JAPDSC010087389.1:102943-168065 GCA_026290005.1 Latrodectus geometricus | reverse complement strand
ATATATATATATATATATATATATATATATATATAATCAATATTTTATTTACATTATCATATAATACTTGACAATATTTAGTGCGTAATTTTCCTGCATGACATACTTGCAAGAAAGAATATGAAGCCAGGAAATACCAATATCATTAGGAGGATTATCTATCTCTGTTGCTTATCAATTGTTTTAAATCAAATATTGCAGAAACTTTAGCATATTTTAAAACAATTTTTCTTAATACTAAGTATTTTGCTAACAATAAGTGCATGTTGATCATGCATTTATAAAAAATAAAATTATAACAAGAACAATTTAATGACATGTACTAGAATGACGTTGTTGAAATATAATCAGTTTAAGTCTGTTAATTGACACCATTCTTTCAACACATCTAATAAAACACTGATTTCTATCTCAGAAATAAAACTAATTTTTGACTGGTGGCTGAAAATGATCGATTAGAGAAGAATTCATTATTCCATTATCTACCCAATAATAATCATTTAAATTAAACATTTTGTAATTTTTTAAATGCAATTGAAATCAACATAAAATTTAGATAAAGTATCTAAACAATTAAATTAATGTTTACATAATTGTTTATTAATAAAACAATTTCAATGAAATTTTTTAAAGTATTTGATTTCAAACCAAATTTTTATGGAATTTGAAACTAACCCAATAAAAAAGAGGACATAGTCTAACATATCAATAACAAAAAATGTAACAATTTATTTGGCTTATGTAATTCACTTTGATATTCACACAATAATCTTTAGAGACGACTTTAAAAACAATATTGACAATGCTTGATAACATTAAAATGAATATTGAGATGGTAAAAAATATTTCGATTATGAAACTAAATGCAGAAAAATAAGATAATATTTAAAAATGTATTTGGAACTAATGTACTGAAAACCAAAATAGAAGACAAATGATTTCAAGTAATGTTATTCGTTATTATTGTCCAACATTTTGTTCTTAAACACAACAAAATAATGTAGCATAATCTTTAAAAGAAATAAACATATTTGATTTAAATAAAACTTTTTAAGATATAAAACTGTTAAAAAATAATATCAAAAATAAATGAAATATTTTGTACAAATACATGAAAATTTATACTATCTATAGATATTCAATTTTATATTTAATGTATGATTAATGAAAGTAAAAGTACATAAAAAATATATATATAATGAAAATTTACACTTTAATATCAGGTCATTGATTTTTCATTCAACATGTGCCAAGAATTACATATTAACTCCATCTATTTTGCATTCTTTCCTGTCAAGCTGCACATTGCTTTTTGATATTTATATTAAATGATATAACTTGATTATATTTTAATGCATATTTCTGAGAATAAGAACAAACATTGAAAAATACAAGATCAAATTCATAAAAATTATCATAGATAATAATTTACAATGAATAATTTATATCAATTGTGAGCAACGCTAACTTTTGAATAATGGTAATATTTCAATTCTAAATGTGGATTTATTATGGATTATTCTACTCCCTTGTAATTTGGCTTTTAATATAGAAATATTAAATATAGTATATTCTTAGAATATTACAAATATTCAAAATAATTAATTAAAATTAATGAAATGAAATTATTTTCCTTTTTCATAATCTAATGATTTTAAACTATTTTCTTTTCTCTTTATTCTTTAATTAGTTTTAAATTACAAATTTTCCAAAGCATATTAATGCATTAATCCAAAGAAAATAAACACAGAAAATATATTGAATTTACACCAATAATTTGATTTACTCACCCATTCTGATTTATTCCACTCTGATCATATAACTGAACACCCTGAAAGATATTTTTCATTTTAATAAAAATCCAATTATAGAAATTATTATTAAGAAGAGAGGAATTTCAAAAAAATACATGTTATTCATATAAATTTTAATTGAAATAGAAAAATGTAACTTTTCTTGTAAAAGGCATATGAATATTTTTCAAAACAAAGCAATCAATTGTCAATCATGGGATCATTTAATTTACAAAATATACTGGAAAAGAGAAGGAATTCAAATTTCTCTAGATTCTGAATTGTTACCTTATTTTTTAAACCAATAAAAAGATTTTATTAATGTAGAATCACACACTTTTGTAAACGATGAAAAATCATGAATAGATAATTAATTATACACATGCAATCTTAAAAATTATTACACAAGTTTAATAAAAAAATGCAAATTCATTTCAAAAGAATCATGCAAAGAAGTTTAATTACAAAATTTGAACAACTTTCAATTATAAAAAGACATAAAATTAAGCAACAGCAAAATTATTTCAAAAGTAATACATTGATTTACTGAGAATTCATTTGCAGATTCTCCAAAATTCAAATTTAAATGGCAGAACAACTATTTTCCAATAGAAATTCAGTTGAACAAAGAATTTCACAATATTAAGGAGCATAACTGCTAAAATTGAAACACCTGCTTATAAGAAATTTTATATGGAAATTATTAATTTGTCATTCAAATAGGCAATATATATATATATATATATAAACATCTTTCAAAGAAGTATTTTTACCACAATTTTTACCAATAAGGAAAAAGTTTTATTCTCACTTCTTACTTTTTGGTCTTAAACCACTTAAAGCACTTCTGTAAAAAATGCAGTTTTATTCTTAATACTTTTTGATTAAAGTATTTGTGTTAATTATTTCTACCTTGCAACTGTTACAAACAATCAGTTTTTATTTTCTAAATGCATATATAAAAATGTTTAATATTAATGAATAAAAAGTTAGAAATTAGAAAAATTTTTATGAAGTCAACATCAGAAAGATTTAGTCTTGCTTAAATTTAGTTAGTTTGCTAATATCTTTTACAATATAATTATATAAGAATAATTTCTTTGAAAGCAAAAGTGCATAGCTATTTCAAAATAAACATGTGATTTTTCTAATTTCCATTCATTGTTATGAAAGCACATTTCACTAAATAACCATTTTTCAAACTAATAATAAAAATAAACTACAATAAAACGGTCAAATTTTATACTTCACAGAAAATATAGTTAAATAAATAAATAATAATAATAAATATTAAAAAAAAAAAAAAAAAAATGTCAAAAACCAAGCAAAATATTTTCAGTATGAAAAAAAGTAAAATGTTCCAGACACCTTTAAATATATGTTAATGACACATATATTGTAAGTGAAAACAGTAAAATGATGAACAGCTGAATATAAATGAAGAAATTTAATAATTTAAAAAAACTGTAAATTTACAGTTAAATTTTGTACATTTTATGTAAGTCTTATAAAAATGTTTAAGTCTGAATGTGAATGTTTATATACATTACTGCAGAATTTATGCAACAAAGTTTAATAAACAGAATATTAACAAAATCATTTTGAAAATAATTTGGTTTCAAAATAAATCAGTTTAGTATGAATAATTTGAAAAAAGTACGTATTTAAAAAATATGTCACTGAAAAATAAAATTAAAGGATTTTTTAATTATTCATAATTAGAAAAAAATGTAATAAAATTAATAAGTTGTAAGTAATAAAGTTAATAAATGAACACATTGTTAATACTTTTTTTTGGTAGATTTCAGTACTAATCCAAACAAGGAGTTTAATGGCCTAACGACCAATGTAACGGGCATTTGACAAATAAAATGTTAAAAATACAAAATACCTAAAATTCAATCTTTAATGTTATTGAAAATTTTTTACCCTTTTCTGTAAGAGCAATTAACAATAAAATTTTAACTGCTATAAAAGGCTTTTGATATTTTTTATAGAAGAAATTGTTTTGGGAAATAAACATTTTTATAAAATAAAGCAAATAATAAATTCTCAGAATAAAAAAGGTACTATTAAGTTAAGAATATCATACTTCAGCTCTTTCTGGCCATAACCTTTGTTCTTGACTTTTGAATTGGTTTCGTCTTTTGTTTCCACCATCTGCAAACTTTACCAATAAAGGATCTTTACTACCTGGAAAAAAAAAAATCATATTTAGATTTAACCACTTAAAGCATTTGCCCGTGTCTGACACAGGCGAATGTCATTGCCACATGCTTGTCTCACACGGGCGCTTTTGTTATTTCTAATGTCCGTCTCAGACCCGTTCCAGTAAAACTAGATAAGCTAAATTATATGCCATCTATATTAATATTAAATTATAATTAAACTTTTAACATAGATGGCATATGGATAATTTTTGGAAGTTTTTTCGAAAAAAACTCGTGCTTTAAGGGGTTAAATTAAAAAGTAAATTATCATCATAAATGATAAGCATGGTTTGATTTTGCTCCTAAAAGGAAAATATATTAAGTATTAATGAATAATTACAAGGAAAAAATGTTTTATTCAATAAAAATTAAAATTTACCAGTAACTATGTGGTAAATATAAATTTTTTAAAAAATCTTTGAATAGTAATTGTAAAGGCATTCATAATTTTTTAAATTTATGAAAATCAATATTTAATCTTTTTACAAATCAAAGATAATATAAGTTTAATGAAAAGATATTACATTTTAATAAAAAATAAATTTTTGTGCATGAAAAACCATTTTTAACTTTAACTATTGCTTAACATGCTTCTCAGAAGTTAATTTGTCAAAGTTTTGATTAAATACTTCATAGAATGAAAAATTAACAAGATTTAATTGCATTGAAGAACTTTAAGAAATTATTCATAACTGAATTCATTACAAAGCATTCAAATTGCTAAAATTATTGATCTATTAATAAAATTATTCAAGTAAGAAAAAGAAAACACAAGAATCTAGAACAATAATGGTCAACAGATAATAAATCTGAACTGATAAACTTCTTTGTTTTCTCAACTGTTAGCAGAATGATGAAAAAAATGATATAATTTCATAAATATTCACATTTATTAATGTCATTACAATTTATAAGTTTTTAATTTAATAATATTAATTGTTAAAAATTATGACGAGATAATTTTACTATAATTCATAACTATCAATATCATTAAAATTTAGAAAGTTTTAAATTCAAATAGCAAAAATCCTTATAGAGTTAAATGAAGATTTTTTAAAAATATACTTTTATGTTACAATTTGAGTTTATAAAATTTGCAAATAAATGCATATACAAATTTTATAATTTAAAATTTTATACAAATTTTTTAATTTAGCTTTTCTAGACAAGAATATTGTAAATGACAGCAATCTTAAGCTGTAAACAAAATGGAATCATATGTGTTATGATGTAAAATTAACCACGTAAAAAAAATTTTCCAAAAAATATTTTAGTTTAGTTACATTATGTACTACGTAAGCAAATTATTTGGTACAAACAACTAATTATCAAGACACTACATAATATAAACCTACATATAAAAGAAAGTAGAATAAATACCTGCAAGAAGTTTCCCATTAAATCTTGAAATAATCATTTCACACATATCCCTGGTATCCATTCTACGGAAAAAAAACATTAATGTAAATTAAATAATAAAAATGCCTCATACTATAAATAGTAGATAATTAATGCACATAAATCAAATCTTTCTCTTGAAAACACATTTGATTCAAGTGAACAAAATGCTATTATTTTAAATGTTGGAGTTTTTACATTTTAAATTCTTAAGGTTAGATTTTTTTATTTTTTTAAGTTTAATTACTTTCCATGATTAATACAATTAATAAATTTAGAATTAACATAATGCTGTTTATAAAAACATTTTGTAATAGTGCCCCCCAATGATTTAAAATTTGTATTTCTTTTCCATTTTGACTTGAAATAATAAAATCTATAATTTAACACACTGATAGAACAAATTAACTGATGGGTATTTTTTTAACTGTCATATTAACTGATAGGAGGATTTATGTAAGTAAAATTCGAATAAACTAGATACTGGAAATTCAAACTGAAAAATACTGATGAATGGATGGCAAAAATGACACAATGAAAAAAAGATATAAGCTTTAGTTTGGGGTTATAATAAAGTAATAAGAAGAAACTTAATCAGATAACAGTGAAAGTAAGGAAAAAAAAAACTTTGTTTCTATTTTAACATTGTAAAGATTTACAATAAAATCAAAACATCTACAAAAATTACTCTAGCCAATAAACTAGCAAAAAAAGTACTATTATAATTTGTCAATAAAAGAAAAATTTCGTCGAAAACAAACTTTTCCTACAAGGCAAATATAAATGTTTTTTTTTTTAAATACTAAAACAAACTTCGGGATTGTTTTTATAATATGCTAAAAAACCCTCCAATATAATTATTGAAGAAAGAACTAGGAGTTTGATAAAATATCTAAACTGTAAGGATTTTGCAGCTAATATTGTGCATAACTTTGTCTTAATTGAAACAGAAGTCATTATATTAACATTAGGGCTGTACACCAAGAAAAAAGATCAGAGATATCAAGAGTTATATAAATCCTCACTATTTTCAAGATATAAAATTAAAATGCATTAAAGTTATAAGTTATTATATGTTTGAATTCACAACTGTTATTGTTATACAGATTTTACTTTTTATCTAGTCAATAAGAAATTTTTTCAAATCGAAATCAAAATTTGCCACATACGACTCAGCCTATGGAAATTCCATATCAAGTAGTTTAATGAACTTTATATCAGCTTCAACTATTTCTATATATTTGATGAATGATCAAGATTAAATCATCTGAAAAAATATTATGTTAAAAGGAAAAAGTTTCACAATTTGTTATTAAATGTGCAAAGCCTGTTTAACCAAGTTTTAACAGTGAACTGGCTTCATACAGGAAATCTTAATGTTGAGTTGATACTTCAATCTTTTTTTGCTTCTAGAATTGAAAGATTAATAACTTTGTATTTTAGTTATTTTAAGATTATACTTATTAATAAATCTAAAATTTTAATTGTTTGTTATAGAAAAATTATTTTTCAGCAATTATTTCTCAAAATTCATCATAAAGACTACTAAAACTTTTAAGATTTACACAAATGTAGATGAAAATAACACACTCAGGAATTAAGGCAGGAAAATATCAAGCTCCAAAAAGCAATTAACAAGAACAAGTTGAAGTGATGAATAAAGAAAAATAATGAATTAAAGAAGCTTGATGTGGAAGTTCCATATTACAGATCACATAATTGCAAGTGAAAATCATCTCCATGGATATACAAACTGCAAATTTTAACCCCAAAACATGCTTTGCTGGGTCTTAGAGACCTCCAGGTCATCATAGTGCTTAGACACATTTTTTAAACATCTTTCTGAATATTAAAAGTAATACTTACAAGGAAATATTTTGCATGCAACAATGAAACTAAATTGCAATCTATATTAGAATATTAATTTCAATCATTTTACCATAAAAGTTATCTAGACAAAATTATCTCACACATTCACAATAGCTTTTAAATCAAATTACTAAAGTTAATAATTAGAAACATGTCAATAATTAATTAAATTAAAATTCTGTGCTAAATGATTTAAAAGAAACTCTTTAACATTTTACAATAAGATCATTTTCTAAATTAATATTGGATAGTGAGTTTCTAGATTCATTTCTTTTTTTATGTAACAAAAAATTTCTTTCACACTTTGCATTGCTATAGGGCAGGGATGGCCAACTTTTGGGATCCGCGGTCTACTCCACATTTAAAAAGTTGAAGGCGGTCTACCAATGGCAGAAATAACGTATATGTTTATATATTTATTTTCGGTAACAGAAAAAATGGTATATTATCTAATTTTTCTAATAAAAAAAAAATAAAATAAAACTTAGTATTTACAAAATAAAAATTTACTGACGAAAATAATCAAAATATTCATATACATAAAAATTGACGATCCAATTCACTTTGTTTAGATGAAATTTGACACTGTATACCTGCGACAAGTTTATCATATTGTGGCTGATACGAGCTTATTGCAATGCGTAAACACGCAATTATATGTCCATCTGTTAAATGCGACCAATGTTTGTTTTTTGGTCATGGTTGAAAAAGCAGATTCGCAAAGATACCTCGAAATAAGTATGATTTCAAATACAAAATCAATTTGTAAATATTTGGAAACGTTTCCTCAGAAATTAATTTCCAAAATTCAGTATCGCTAGATGCTCTAGATTTAAGAAATATATCAAATCTTAATTTAATAATTTCTTCCTCGACCGTGTCTGAAGTGGTATCTATTATATGTCCTATTTTTTCAGATACTCCATCAATGTTGACATTTTCATTAAATGGAAATATCATAAAACTGAGTATTTCTTCCAAGTGTTCAGCGAAATCTTCGAAGTCTCGGTTTGGATTATGGATGCACTCTTCCTCCATATTTTCGAAGTTTCTCAATTCAGATGCATACCTTTTTTATCATTTCTTTGAAAGTTTTAATCGCACTCATCATGTCTGTTAAACATTTATTTTTTCCTTGTAGATTTAGGTTTAAGTCTTTAAGTTTTGCAGTGATATCGCAGAGAAAAGCTAGTTTCATGAGCCATTTCCCATCTTCCAATTCAAATGTGCTCTCCTTTTATTTGTAGAAAGTTTCTTATTTCTGGTAATAGAATACGAAATCTTTTTGAAAAAGCACCACGGCTTAGCCACCTCTCATCTGTGTGCAATAAAAGACCTCCGTACTATGATTCAGTTTCTTCCAAAAGAGCCCGAAATCGTCGCCTTTGAAGACTTCTTGAATGTATTGAAATGACGATTTTAAAAGCAATTTGCATTATATCATTAGACTTAAGTGTTTTTGAGCACAATACCTGTTGATGGATAATGCAATGATAGCTGGTAAAACTTTAAATTTCCTCATCATTATTGCATAAGGCAATAAAACCAGTTCAATTCCTGACCATTGCTGGAGCTCCATCTGTTGTAATAGAGACCAATTTATATATTGGAAATTCTGTCTTATCAATAAAGTTTTTAAATGAATTGTAGATATCTTGTCCCCTCGTTTGTCCTTTCAATGGGATTATAGTTAATAATTCTTCTTTTGAAGTCATATCTACGTAAACCATTCTCACAAAAAGGCATAACTGTGCAATGTCACTAATATCTGTGGATTCATCAAATTGAAGTGATAGGAACTCACAAGCTTTAAAATCTTCATTTAATAAATTTCCCAAATTATTATTCATAGCTTCAGTCCGTCGCATCACAGTCTTACGCGACAAAGAAATATTTATTGACGATATTATTTCAGATTTGTTTTTAAAATCGTGGAAAAGCACTTCTCCAGCTTTAATGAAAGCTTCTTTTATCAATTCTCCATCTCCAAATGTTTTTTTTTTTCTTCGCTTTATCAAAACTTCTGTAATTTTAAACGACGCCAATGTTACTGCTTTAGCTTTGGTGCCTGGTTTCGTAAGTACCGATTGCTGTAAATGTAAATTCGACTTTAATTCATGCACTTTAACTTTTCGAAGTTCACTGCCGATTGGAAAGTCTGTAGCGTATTTTAAGTGCATGGTTTTAAAATGTCTTTGGACGTTTGCTTTTTTTGGTAATGCCACACTTGAGTTACATATGAGACAAACACATTTCTCCTTCATCATAACAAAAAAGAAATCATCTTCCCACTCATTGTGATAATAGTATGTTTTACTTCTCTTAGCACTGGTGCCTGGCTGAGTCATTTTGGATGGGTTGTTGAAAAACAAATTTAACAGTTTCGAACATTCAAGTTTTGAAACAAATTCGTATCAGTGGGGTAGGAAGCAAGCGACCTGCGACGTAAGACGATTAACTTAGAAGAGAAACTAAACAGCCAGAAGAGACGGGTAGACTAGACGACTTGGCACATCGCTATCATGCGCCAGCTACTGGATATAATCTAAGCATCCTACTTTGTCAAATTGTTTCGATTTAATTCCACTGTAAAACGAAAAATTCAGTGCCTTACTTTGCACAGTTTGTTTTAGGTTTTAAAGCAAAAATTGTAGTAAATTTTTGTTTTAAATTATTCATTAATTCTATGACATAAGTCATAAATTAAATTGTTAATATCCGAGATCACTATCGGAATGGTCGTGCGGTTGACGTCTTGGCCATCCCTGCTATAGGGTATCACTAATAAAGATAATAACATGAATTTAGATATTCTATCATACTTGTCACTTCTATCTGCACTCTTAATTTTACCAATTTGAAACCATAGAGAATCAATATTTTTGTTTTCAGTTTTCAACTTGGATAAATCTTCAGCCTTCCCCTTCCATTTTATGTCCCCACCTATGGTTCTCAAGCTCAAAATTTCTTTCCCCTATAGGAAAATAGATTGGAATATATCATCTTTGACCGCTCAGGGCCCCCAAGACCACAGGGACTGGGAAGTTATTTCTCTCCCTCAGATGGGTTGAAAAGGGGTGCTAAATTTCATTCCTTAACTATGGTTAATAAGAAAAAATTGCCACAATGTGATAAAACTTAAAAAAAAAATTTTTTTTTTCCTTTTAAACTTTGCCCAGAAGAACAAAAACGCTCACAATATTTCATGCTATCAATAAAAGTGTAAAACCTAACGATTTTACATAAAATTTACACATGGTGCATAAAAGTTGGCAGGCCTGTGTATACATATAGAATTTACTCAATATTGAACTTTTAAAAATTTCAAAAAGTTTATCCTAAGAATCAAGAAAAAACTGCTTTTTAAAACTTTCATTTTTTTTTTTCCTTACCTAGCAAATCCAACCCCTCTAGAATTCATTGTAGAGTCTCTTAAAATGCGAGTTGATATAACTGTACCATAAGGAGCCAGCAATTCTTCCAATTCTAATTCAGCCATGTATGGAGGTAAATTAGCAATATATAAGTTGGTGGGATCTTGTTCTTGTTGCTAGAGAGAAACCATGTCAAAAATGCAATATTAGGACATGTGAACAATATAAAATTTGCAAATACTTACACTTACGGTATTTTTAATCGTGAATAAAATAATAATTTCACTTAAAACTCATAAGAGAAATTATTTTAATTTAATCAATTACAAATACTACCTGATTAATTCTTAATGATTTACTTTTGAAAATATACTCCATTTTATATTAGGTAGGAAAGGAGGAATTTTAAATTTTTAAAGTAACACAATTCAAGAAAACATCTATTTTTCCTTACTTTTTAAAAGAGCTATTTCAACTTTAGACCAGTGTTTTTAATAATTTCAGTGTTTAATCTAATTATATATGCTATTTAAATATATTTTACAACAAGCAGAAATCACTGTTTCAAGTAAATATAATTGTTAGTTTTTAAAAAGAGGAACAACTTATTAAGTTTTAATTAAACCATTTTTTTCCCAAAACATCCATGTATTTTCCCTGATTATTACATCAGAAAATTAAATAAAATGAATGTCTACAAAAATATTATAACTTAAAAAAAATTTATTAATGTAGATTGTGATATCAACCAAAATAATTTTAATATTAATTACTGATTAAACATGATTTATTTTGTATAATACAAATGAGTAAAATGGACATAAGCCTATAAACTGTTATAATGAATATTTTAATGCATCATACAACCATTTTAAGAGTAAAATATATCCAAGTAAAAAGGTGAATTGTGTTATAAATGTCATCTTGCTTTTTCACTAATATTGGATTAATTACCTATTGTAAAATAACTTTCGAGCACAAATCAATCATAAAACTTACTATAAGAGTATAAGTACATTTAGCAAAGTGTTTATTTGAAGATTTTTAAAAACATATTTAACACTTAACTCTCATTTTTATAAAAATAAGAGTTCTTTAGTTTCATTTGCTACAGAATTTTAAAGTCTCCTTCTTTTTTCTAACTAGGGCTAACATGACTAAAAACCATGATTTATAGAGAACTTCAAACACATAAATATTTACAACTAAAAAAAAATTTAACCCATAAACTGCAAATTTGAAAACCAAAGTCCTAACATTCATTTGCCAGTTTTGTGACTCAGAAATTAAAAGAAAGTTATCCAACACATGTTATAAATAGTTTTTCAACCCATTAATTTGTAAAATTTTTTTACTGATAAATATTAAATATTCCTTCCTTTTAAGGTACCAACATTCATATGCTGATTAAATATAAATATGTACAATTAAAATACTGTTCACGGAAAAGCCCCATTCAACAGTGATTCAATTATGAAAATATTGTTTAGTACTTCTTTGTTGTTCTAAGTGTTATGCAGGATAGTTAGTTTAATTAGAGCCTAGAGTTGAAAGTGAATTTCAAACCACTACAAAATGTCAGTCTGAGTAGGAATGAAATTCAGAAATTTTTTAGCTGAAATGTTTATTTCTCACAGTTAAGGATTTAATTAGGGATCATAGAATATTCTGATGGACATTTTTCTATTAGTTTATTTTTCATTGCTAATGAAATCTTTATTTCATACCAGAAATGCAAACTGTGTTTATTGTTGTTTTACTTACATAAAAAATCTTTAAAAGATAATTTTTTAATAATAGAATAAATATATATATCTAATTAAGAAAGGAAAAACCTCTAGCGGCCAACCAAAAGTTGCAGGAGTTTTTAACATCTGTGAGAAGGCTAATAATAGCTACTTTTTTAGCTACTGGTATATTACTTCCCACCCACTACAATATTTATTTATTTTTGTGTTATAAACGCAAACAAATTCTCATTAATTTTTTTTTCGTTGAGTTGCAAATTAATTTTTTTAATTAAAAAAATGTTAAAATACAAAATGGTAAAGACATAAAACACAGTTACAAGCATAAAAATTTTGTGGAATAGTTAATTACTTCCATGTTGCAAAAATCATTCACTAATTAAGAATTAACTCAAGTATACAATTTTTAATTGTAAAGTAAATGAACATTTATATTGCACTAAATTATATTCTAGGATTTTAAAACATGACTAGAATTCTTTGACATGAATGCAGCCCATCATTATTTGTTAAATAGGAAATTTATTCAATATATTATAAAGTACAAAATAGTTAGACAATTAAAATTACATCTTCAAAGAAAGGCTTTAAGAAAAACCACAGATCAAAATTGCACATTTCATCTGAATTTATGTGAAGCAAAAGAAATTTGCTTAAGTATAAGTATAAATAAAAAATATGTCAAGAGTTTATGGATAGATATTTTAGAAAATGATTATTTTAAAAATATGCTAATTAAGAGAGATGCTTTTAGCATTTCACACATTATGCTAGTGATATAAAAATAGACAAATGCAGTTCCCATTACTTTTCATCAAAGAAGGTAGTGAAGACTAGAACAAAAATATTTAACTTGTTTGTGGAGCTTAAGATGGCAGCAATAACTGCATTGAAGAAGTTCTAGAAATTAAAGGGATAAATAAAGAGTACCTTGCTTGATGTTTAAATTTTAAGATTAGGTACATTTTAGATATTACTAAGTATTGTTTTAAAAACATCAAATCCCAGGGAATTGGCTGAACTTGAGACTAGGCTTTCGGCATGGTTCATATAATTTTATAAAAATATTGTGCATTCATATTAATGCATGGTCATGAAACATTGTTTGTATAGAGTAAACCTATTTTCAAATTTAATGCTGTTAATATTCAAATTTGCAGAAGATAAAAATAAAGGATCTGCTTAAAATGCAGCCACAACCTCTTTATTCTCTAATGGTCACGCTGGATAGGTTTACTACTACATTAATCATTGGTTCTTTTTTTATGTTATTGATAATACAACTCTAGTTATCTGTACACCATCAGTAAAGATTGCTAGTGGGAAACTGCTTTTCTAAACTGTAACATACACATTCATATAGCACAATTTCTATGAAAGATTGTATTTCTCTGCAAACTACAACACTATTAAAATAGCTACTAAATTTTTTTAAATCAAATTTGCACAATTTTCAGAAGCAATTTCCCAACAAATGGCTATGATATAATTATTTGATAAGAACTACTAACTTTGGAGTTACTTTAAATATGTTGTCTACGGAGATCTGATTGTAAAACTTAAACCATATTGAAATATCCATCATGCATAAAATATTCAATGTTACCATGAACAATCTGCTGACTCGTTGAACACATGATGTTTTGCATTATCAATTCATAGTTAAAAATAATAGAAACATCTTCTGAGCATTTCCCCCAGTACGTTGAAAATTTTTAAGGTTGAAGCAGATCATTCACTGTCTCATTTTTATAGCAATTTCATCATTGCTTTTTTTTAATGATTTTTGATTACAAGACAATTAAAAACGAATTTTTCTTCATCTTTAAGATTGGCACCATCTTCTTCAGACGATAGGCTTTGAACTACATACACAGCATTAGAGGTGAACTCCAGACTATATCTTAAGGTTAATAGGTTCAGAAAATACACCCATCGCAAATATTTCGTAATTTTAAGCTATTGTCGGGTGACAAGGTCACACCAGAGCTGGCACCCTCTTCTCTACATCAATGGCACACCAGTCAAAAGACTTAGGACACCAACGATTAATGTAGACATGACCACAACCTATGGAGTTCCAGGAACCAAGTGAGGAAAATGTGTTCACCCTTTCAATCACTGACTGTGGCAAATGATGTTCCATTTTGCTCATGTTAATGGGAAGCAACACAAAGCTACTCGAGCCACTGAAGCTCATACAGGCTTTGAACAAGAAAAGTATTAATTAATATCTTATAACACAAGTACAGTGATATCAATTGATCAATTTTTTAAAGATTTATTTTTCTTCATTACAGAAATTTTTAAAACTTCACATATATTGAGATAAAATATTACACAATTCTGACCGGTGGTTCTTTTTTAGAAGTTTGTGAAAGAGGAACTTCAATTATTTGTGTATCACATATCAGCATTTACAGGATATATTTTCAGATATAATAAATTTGATACACGTTCATGCTTTTTAATAAAAAATACATAAAAATGATTAAACCACTCTTTGATAACACTTATCTTTTAAATGCATAATCATGAGAAGAAAATTACTATGTGTGAAAAAAAGAAAAGTAATAAGAATGAATTTCTACACATACTTTTAGATCAGAAAGCTTGATAGAAAGTAAAAATAACCACAAAAAGATATAACCTCTAGATGTAAGAAAGAGAAGACAGATGGAAAGAAGAGGAAGAGCTCTTGCATAAAATTACCCGTGTGTAACATACTTTAGCCATTTGAGCTTGAACACCTTGATTTGCTAAAGCTTTAACGGCTGCTTCTGCTGCTACAGGAGATTCAAAATCAACAAAACCATAGCCTAAAAAATTTAAAAGATGAGTTTAATGGACCTAATTTCAAAATTGCTCAAGTCAAAAAATATTAATGGTAAAATCATTTCTGTACTATGAAGTCATAAGAAAAAGTATCAAAATATTTGAACTAATAAAGGGAACATAATTATACAATAGTTAATGTATTCTGCTAATAAAATTATTATTCGGAATATATTATTTTAACAAACTGGAACTGAATAAAAAGTGAAAAAAAATAGATTTGAAATTTAACGAGACTTAATTTGTTTAATTTTAATATTATTATATAATAAATAATACTTGCATTATAAATTTAAGCAACAAAACTGACAATAACCAGCTTAAATTTTAAAATTAAAAAATCAGATTAATTTGCATGTTTTCATAAAAAAACAAAAAATACTTTCAATAATATTTTTTATACCCAAAGGAAAGCCTATAATTTGAAGATTTAATTCCTTCCTTTAATCATATTATCAAAACTAAGCATTTACAAATATTTGAGTAGTTTTTTTATTCAAATTTATAAAAACAAACTTAGTCTCATATTTTATTGTTTTTTTTTTTGTTGCAATATTTTATATCATATTAGAAAAAAAAAATACTCACCTTTACATTTATTAGTTTGCTTATCAAGTATTGCTTTAGTAGAGATTATAGGTCCATACCTAAAGGAAAAGGAAATAAAAAAATTTGACAGTTCATATAGATTATGAATGAAGGGGATAAAAGAATGAGAAATTATTCTACTTTCTTAATATATTTTAAGAAAATATTAACATTTGGAAAAATAATAATTAATTTGTTTAGCGTACACAAACAGCGGGAGATATTTCAACTAAACTAGAATATATACATATATTACTTTTCCATTCAAAAAATATTAGTTAATAAAATATTAATAGTAATTTAAAATCTCATTTAAAAATAAAGATATTTTCTAAGCACCATTAAATGTAATATATAAATAACAATAAAAATAATAAAAATTTAATGACTTGCAAATTAATAACTAATTTGTCATTTAAGATTATCTAAAAATGCGAAAATTATTCAAAAATTTATACATAATTTATGGATTAAAAACTTTTACTTTTTAATTAGATGCTTTATATTAAATAGAAATTTTCCAGATAAAAAGTGTGAACTAAAAAAAGAAAATCCACAAGTGAGACTTACGGAGCACATAAATTAAAAAGGTCTTTATCAGTGGTAGTCTGTGTCAAGCCACGAATGTAAAGGTTTGTTTTGCTAAGCTGTTCTGAATGGGAGGAAGAATTGAGCCCAGAGCCTGCTGAACCAGACTGTGAGCCCATGCTTGGTGTACTGGTAGGGGTACTGGTCGACAGGACGGGAGGAGAGGCAGTCGGTCCACGTGGCAAATTCTGAAAACATTAAAATACTTATAATTGGGAAATATATTATGATTTCTTCTTAATTATACTAATTTTTGTAACATAGAATTTTAAATTTTTACAATTAATCAAAAATCAAGCTTAAAATTTTTACAAACATTTTCAAAATAGCATTCAAAGTACTGATTCATAAGCATCAATAGTCATGAAGTTTTCTCTCACTAATGACAGAACACTCATTTATTACTCAAAAAAGTTATGAACAGATAAATTTTGTAAAGTATCTTGGTAAAACAAAATAAGCATAATATAAAATGCATCAAATAACAATTATCATAAAAACTATCAAGAAAAAATATGTATATGCTTGGGTAAAAATTATGTTATACATATTAAACTACCAAACTTTTTAAAACTGAATTTGGTATAAAATGTTTACTTTTATTGTTAGATTTTCCTTGGTTTTTGTCCTAAAAAGGAAGAAAAATAGAGCCATACCATAGGAATATCTTTACTCACATTCTTAGGAAGAGAGATTTTTTTACTTAAATAAAAATCCATATTAAGGGAAAAAACTTAATTAAAAAAAAGCGATTTTTATGGTATATTAAATAAAATAAGACACCTTTCTTTTGATTCTAAAGATGTTCAGATATAGAGCAATAAAGTAACCTTTGAGGGGCATTTCATTATAAAATAAATATAAGCTTGCACTTTTTATTTCCAATTTGGCATGGAAGACGTAATTTACTATCGCATGGAGCGGGAGAGGGGAAGGGGCCGCGTCCAATGAACCACGCAGTCTCTCGGCAGGCTTCCGAAGAATGCAGCGGCGCCGCGGGCCACAAGCAAGGACCCATTCATGCCACTTGCAGCCATTCACTCGGAACAGCCAACTCCTCTAGGTGAGCTACGGAGTCAGGAGGCCAAGCCATTCACAGCACACCTACCTACCCGACCTCACTCAGAGCAAAGCAGATTTCTCCTGCATCCACGACAGCTCTTCGCACTAATACATAAAGCACAACTGTTAATGCCAATTAAAAGGGAAAAGATAATAAAATTACACAGCAAAGCATATGAAATGATATAGCAGAGGAGGTTTCCTAAATAAGTGCAAATTTTCTAAGCGAAAATGGTTAAAAATTTATTCCTAACGCAATAATAATTGCATTGTTAGTCCAAACAAATTAAACTTAAGTAAAGATACTGAAATTTGTAACAAGAAAGTTGAGGTACATTAAAGAAAAGATTTTATCAGCCTATGGTTTCTTTTTGACACGAGGACTCACTTGAGCGGCATTTACAATCGATTCTGAAAGAATAAAACAAATATCCTTTCTGAACAGAATCTACAACATGTTGAATTTAAGGCTAGAGTATTGATGTCACGGGACTAATTAAATGTAAGACAATCTTGGATGAAGTGGATATATTAAAAAAATATATAATTCGATAACGTATTATTTCCAAAATAACACATTTTTATATAGCAATATATTTTTACATGACAAATTACTTTGCATTTCAATCAGCTCCACTAAAATAATTATTTTATCTTGACGCCAATATATTTTATTATCTAACGCAAAAGTTAAATATTTGTTCAAGAAAAAAATGAGCACGATCTATCTACAGTACTTTTTGTAAATAAACGTTGTCCGTTTTTTGCTCCATCCCTTTCGTGTGACTGAAAAGATAGGTAACTGACCGCCTTTCTTCGCGAAATATCCAGATGGAAATCAATGTAATTCAGACATTATGTAATAAAAATTATAAATCGAAAACTATTCTCTGAAACATTTCTAGATATCAAATCTTTTAAAATTGAAAAATCATTCATAATAATATTTAAAAAAAAATGAAGTTTAGATTAAAAATTTTAACTTTTCCCCTAAAAAATTTGGAAACCAGAACATTATCGTTAGTTACCTACAGATAAGGTTAAAATACAAGGCTAATTCTTGATAACGTTTATACCTGACGATGACTATAGATTAGTCATGGGACTAATTAAATGCAAGATAAAAGAATCACATCAGATAAAAACAAAATAAATATGTACTAACGCAGAAACATCACTTTTCGATTTTGCTAACGTGATATCTTATTTTTTTATACTAAAACATTAACAGCGCATACACTTACAGTATAGAAAGGAATTTCAAAGTTATATATTGATTTTTAAAATACTTAAAGAAGCAAAAGGAAAGACAAAAAAATTGGAGTTCATGGCAAATATTCAAAATAAAATTCAAGTTTGCAATATTCATATATGTTGGATTAAGCATGCCAACTTTATAACGTCCGAAATATTAATTTTTTTAATAATATATTAAATAAATTTTATTAGGAAATAAGCCCGACTACCGAATAGAAAAAGATTGGGAGGGATATATTCAATTATTAAATGAACTATAATAAACAAAAATGAAAATAATGCATTAGTTCAGATGCAAAATTTTAATTTATAGTGTTTATTTGAATATTTCCCTGCGAATTAACAGAAATCCCCTTTTAAATTTAATCAAATTTAGCAAGAAAGTAAACATATTTTTAAAAACTAACAATAAGGATGTATAATAAATATCTTATAAATTGAGGAAGAAAGTTGTACAATTAAAGAGAGGAAAAACGAAACACAAAATTTAACTTATAATAAAATTTCAAATTTATGACCACATTAAGAAAAATTGTAAGTTATTAAAATTCGAACAATTGAAAATCAAAAATTTCAAACTAAGTGCTTGCTAACATAAAAAAAGAAAGTTGTTTAATAATAACAATAAAAAAGCACAATAATAGTGATTCCCAAATATCATTAAAAAATCCATATTTCTAAAATTCTAAACATCGCTAGAATACATGCAAATCTGTGATGGAAGAAAATAAAATGCAATCACGGAAAAAAAAAAAAAAATGTCGAAGTAAAACACTCGGTTTTCATACTCACGCATTTCTTCTTTAGAAAAACTAATTGCAATATTTTTACAGGTTAAAAAACCTCAATCTGAACTTTCAAAAATGCTACAAATATTTTAATCAGTTCAGATGTAGACCGAATTTCCGGGAATCATTTCATTACTTTCCGATTCACAGTTACTATTTAAATGAATCTTATACATTCATTAAAATAACTCATAACATTATAGATGTATACAAATATATAGTTATACATAAAAATAGCAACTTAATAACAAAAGTCAGATGAAACTGAATCAAGTAGTTTGTTTAAAATACTAAATCGACACTTAATAGAATTTACTTTCGAAATGTGAAAAAAATTTCAAATGACATCATTGGAAAAGTATACGGAAATGCATTATACATTTATTGTTTAAAGCTAGTCTTAATAATTACAGTTGAATGTTTCCTTAATGAGATTTGATTGTCTTTTACAGGCAGTGTTTGATACTACATAACTTTTAAAAAGAGAAATTAGAAATGCTAATTAAATTTTTGTTGGTAGCCTATTCAACTAAGAGCATCAAAATTTTGTTATAGCAAATGATTTTTAAATCTTCAAAACTCATATATTCGATAAAAGATAGGTAAGTATACAGCTGAAGGATGATGTAGATCTATTTAATAGGGAAAATATTTCATAAAAAAAAATAACGAAACTATATTTCATAATATTCAATACATATGAATTTTAAGAATTTAACATACGCAATTTTTGACGTTAAAAACAATTTTAGGCTAGCGGTATCAGATATGAATATTAAATAATATTTTTATATCTTTTTTTTTTATATTCAAGAGCTAAAAATATATTTATCTTAGACCATCAAGAACAAAATCAATAACAATTTTAAAGCTTAAAAAAGTACTGTTTAAAAGGAAGAAAAAGAAATAAAAAAAGAAACAGATAAGGGGGAAAAATGTGCTTAACAAGAATCTCACTAACGCAGAAAATAAGGAAAATACGGGAAGAAAAAAAAAATATTTTTGCGAATTTTCTTCTCGTGTCAAGCGACCTAAACAGGTTTAAATGTTGTGGAGTAAAAGTACATCTCAAATGAATTCCTTCTGTCCCCGCACACAGCGTTTGTTAGCAGATGTTGCAATCCTTGAAACATGAAATATTCTCCCTTCCCCCAAATTGGAACTAGGAATTTTCGAACTGCTCATTCGGTTCTATCCTTTATTGCATGTGAAGCATTTTTCATAAATACATTATTTTTATTATTCAATACTCTGTAAATAGCATTTTTATTTTTTTTCGATACAACATAGTTGTTAAAAAATTAAACTAGGTAAAATTTACTAATTTACTTCCGGGAACATGGACTTTACAGCATATATATATATATATATATATATATATTAGATCATGAGTAATTCAAAAATAAAATTTGCAAACCGATAAAGTAAAGGAGAATAAAACATTTTTTTCTTTAATTTACGTCTGTCTCAAGAAAATTATTTTCAAGAATTATAATAAACAAGATCACATTTCTTTTCGGGAAGATCACAATGACGTAATGAGTTTCATCCATTACTTTGCCACTGCACTCAACGAAATTTCTCAGATATAAAAAGGCAGACATGGTTGATTGATTTCGATATCCTGGCCTCAAACAACCCTCATGAAGAAGGAAGGACGGCGATTCTTTTTCATTCCTTATTCCATCACGTAGTTCCAATTTTTAAATAACAGAAAACAATGGAAGATCACATGGTTTCTCTTTCACCAGTTACAAGTTCATAGCAATTTCCTTGCACTCGTACGAAGCAGAAATTTAAATATCAAGGAACTGAAACAAAGTTGAGATAACTATACTTTCCCAGCCATGCAAATGTGAGAAACTAAATAGTAAGGTCGTTTTACTTCCAGTGTAAGTTGGTATTTTGAGTAGCAAATTACAATGTTCAATGAATACTGAGATTCATCATCGACAAATTTTTATTCGATTTTATAACGTACATAACATCAGTTCAACATATAGATAACACAATACTAACTTATGACTTATTTAACCCCATAAGTTAAATATCATGTCTATAACATTTATATAACTATTCTCCAGCAATATATTTAATTTAATAATTAAAAAACCAGTATAATTGGTTTGGCTTGTTATCTCTACAGATGATTCGTTTATTTATTTTTTTCCACACAAAAGTTAACATCGAAATAAATTTATAATGAAATATTTAAAACGTCCTTTTTACACTATCAAACCTGCATTTTCTGGCGCATATGATAAGAAATTAGTTTGAAAATGTTCGAAGTGATCTGAAACTTTTTAAAAATTGTAATTTCTAATCTCAAGTATAAAAAAATACATTAAATTTTTTGACAAAGTAGATTTTTCGGAAAACTCAGAGAATGGATGATTTAAAGTATTCTTAATCCCTTCCAATTTACATTGCAAATTCCTAGATTTACTAATGGCTAAGAGAATTATTTCAAGTTAAAGGTTATGCATTTTTTGTAATACATCTTTTTTATATCATAAGATATAATAAAAAAGAATTAAATTTGTTAACAATAATTAAAAGCATCGAACCACTAATATGATACAAACGAAGCGCATGAGCAGGTGTATTTCAAGTAGAGAAAATAAAAATGAGAAAGAACAAAGAAATAAAGCTTTCTATTGGGTGTCCTTTACTCACGAAGTTTTGATCTCTACCCCTACGATAGAAGCTCCAGCGTTTGAGCTGTGACAATCGAATCAAGATGTGCAGCGGATTCCGGCTGCGGGCGTCGTCCATTATTAATCCGAACACCACGAAAAAGAAATCCGAACATACGGATGTGTGTGTGTGTCGGGAATGCAAAAACTACTACTACCACCCACCACAGTGGCGCAATTAATTTGAACACGTGTTCCAATGCTTTGCTTCCATTCAGATTTTCTATTTTGTTGACTAAATCATTAGAATATTGATAAATTTATGATTCGAATACATTAAATATAACAATTTAAGTAGAAGCATGCTATACAATTAAGATTTATAAGTTAAAATACGATTCCCATGAAATCTTCAATAAAAGGAATAATTGAAAACTTTTATGAAACTACAACATAATTATCTTGTAAATAATGTACATTTAGAATTTTAAAAGTAGAAAAATACGTGATAATATAATTGATTTAATTGGTTCTTGTACATGTATCGCAAAAAGAATCCTTATATAATCTGTAGATACATAGATTTTTTTCTTCTCATTCTAATACTTAAAGCAAGATTTAAGTATGTGCAATGGGTAATTAGTCATATATTTCAATATACTAAAAATATAAGTAGTAAAATATTTTTTACGATTAATCAGAAAAATCGGTGATAATGTAAAGACATGTTTTAATTCTGAAAAACATATTACTTGAAACAGACAATGGAAGAAAAACAGGTTATGGTGACGATGATGAACTTACGCAATACCTATTTTAATACCGATTTATAAAATTTCGGTTTCTTCAGGGCAGATTAATCTAATGCATGATTACACATTTGGACATAACATAAAAGCTAATTTCCAATGGTGAAATGTGTTTGTCCTAGAAGTTCTAACTGAACTAGAGCCTACAGTTCAAATTCGAAATTAATTCCAAATTACAACTATTATTCATGGTCGAAATGGGCTATTGTGAAAACGAAGATCAGAACTTTAACAATGTAATTATCAGCTCGACATATACTAGTTAAGCGTAATTAAAAGAGCTTTACTATTGCAGATGAATTTCTTCTAGGAAAGAAACCTTTATGGATATATTTAAATACAAGTGCTTAAAAATTGTTTAATGTACATTGGGGATTAGAAAAACCGTAATAACTTACCAAAACAAGAGCACAGGGTTTCTTATCGCTCCGCAGGCCGATAACTTCCTATCATTCTGACTGGGATTCAAAAATTCGAGGAACGTAAGCGTTCGATAAGAGTACATATGAACGACATGACTTCGTAAAAATTATTAAAAGAAAAAAAAAAAAGGTAGTCAACTACGCCATTTCTATGTATATGGGAAATTAAAGATAATGTGGGAAAACAAGTCTATATTTTACTCAACTACTAAATATGGGTAACAAAATAATGATATTTCTAATTTACTTTTAAATGCTATACTTATATCAATTCTGATATATCTGGACAGGGAATCAATCAAATCGGCAAATTAAAGAAATATTTTCTGCGAATGAT
The DNA here is from genome assembly GCA_026290005.1 of Latrodectus geometricus. Classification (NCBI taxonomy): domain Eukaryota; kingdom Metazoa; phylum Arthropoda; class Arachnida; order Araneae; family Theridiidae; genus Latrodectus; species Latrodectus geometricus. The sequence goes on along the minus strand of JAPDSC010087389.1, from coordinate 144,351 downwards.
ATACGAAAAAAGAATAATATATTTTATATGCTAGCAGTTTTTGGACCTTTATTTCAGTTAGTAAGCATTTGATGTTTATAAAAATTCTTTAATATTCTTTTAAAAAACATGCAATTTAAATAAGACATAGACATCACACACACACTGCTTTGAAAACAATTATTGCTAATTGTGTCAAGATATGTAAAATCTTACTCATGGAACTCACATCAATATGGAATGTTATATATATCAAAATCTCCAAAATTTCTTTTTCTTATTTCATACAAATATTTTCAAATGTCTAGAAATTTATGACTTAACATTTTAGACTTAAAAAACTATACTTTTTTAGTTTTAGTTTCTTTTTTACGATTATTATAAATTTTAAAATAACGGTTGAAATAGAAACTAAAAGAATTAAGCCCTACACTTTAACCAAATATATGAGCAGCTTCTAGTATATTTTTTCAATCGTTTTAATTTTGTGAAATAATTCGATATTAACCAGTCAAAATTTTAAAATCTTATTACAAAATCTCTTCACAATAAGGCACCATGGAATTATTGTTATAATTAAGCGGATAACTTTTTTCATCGGATACATCCTTCTTACTAATATCTTTTTAACATTAGCTTTTATTTTCATATTCGTAAAAACGTAATATCGGATTCCACCCTAATAATCTATTTTAAAAAAGAAACTCGACTGAAGAATAAATAGCACATTATACTCAGACAATTTTCGCCAGTTGTAATCGTTACTCAGAACTTTTTCCATAATGAAAAGAATACTTTTCCGTTTATTCTTCCCATAAACGTTTAATTACATCAAATGAAACTCATCTAACTAATTAAAAAAAGTGGATATGTAATTCTGTTTCAAGACAAACTATTCTAGTTTTGGATTTACATAATATATAAACTCAGTTTTTAAATACAACCAATTAATGTAGAAGATAAATTCCGACTGGTATTTCCGACCTTGATACTTCAATAAAGACGCTTTCCAGATCCGATAATGAATGATTCGATTTAAATGTGGCTTTTCCAGCCTCACTGACACAACATGGGAATAAACAGTCTCACTGTGATTTAAGCTTGGAAATGAACAAGTCGATTAACAATTCTTAAAATCGTCAATCAACATACTATAAAAAATTCCGTAACATTAAATTTCCTCAAAATTATCTTTAAAAAATAACATTTAAAATATAGTTTAAGATAAAAATTTCACATACTTTCATTTGGAAAAGTTGTTGGTTGGGTTTTGTGGCGCAAGGTCCAAAAAGGACAAGCTGCGCCTTTCATTTGGAAAAGAAATCATTTTTTAAAACCATTAAGTCACACACAAGCAATCTTAAAATTCCATAATTCTAAATCAGAAATGTGTGCGAACAAAAAAATATCAAACTTGACTCTAACAGAATGTTTTGGTAATATTTACAAGTTTCATAAGGATTGTTAACTTCTTGTTTAAAAAAATTCAAATTGTTTTCAGAAACGGAAATCGTTTTTTCCATCGGAGATATTGTAGTGTTTCTTAGCCGTATTAAGAATTCAGTAATCCAGAATTACGATGAAAGATTGCAAAAATTTAATTATATTTATATAATTTACAAAATTTATTTTTGAAAGGTGATGAAAAAGTAATAAAATAAGATTTTAAGGTTTTTACAATACTCTCAAAATCACCAACCACAATAACCTTCGACATAGACAGATTACTCAACATCGAAATAGGAAGCCAGTTTTTCAAAATATAACAGAAGTGAAAAACAGGATATTTACTGCATGTTTTCAATAGATCAAAGTTTACATTATGGTGTTTTATTTATAGCAAGTTAGTAAACAAGATCCTATGCTTCATCTATAATTTTAACTGATAGTTGATATAAAAGTACTGCAATAAAATGAAGAAAAATTTAAAAGTACCAATTACCATTAGTTAAAGAAACTTATAACTAAAACCTCTAAAATTTGATAAAAAAGAACAAAACTTTACCCAACATAATAATTTTCAAATAATTTTACTAAATAAATGTGAATATTAGCAATATTCGAAAAATACAATATATTCAAATAATTATATTTGGTAAGATTATGTTTGCATCTTGAATTGGAAAGCATATTACTTAAAAGTAACCTAATGTTATTAGTACTTTAAAATCATTTTAGAAGTGTTTCGTTGTTAATCAAACTTAAAAATTATGCTAATGATTTCCCAAACTGTTGAAAATGAAAACTACAAAATTTGTCCTTTAACTTCTTCCTAATTAACCAAAAATTTTAAGAAGAAAATAAATGAATAAGAGGACGGAAAAGATTTCAAAACAAAATGGTACATTAAAAAAAATAGAAAATTATTTTATTAAAAAATCATTTCTTCCATACTGGTTTATAAGATGTACTGAAATTAAAAGTAACGGTTATTTGAAAAACGATTGACACATTTTAGAAATATTAATTTATTTTCTAAGTTTGTTCACATTTCCTTATTTTAAATTTAATAGACCTTTTACAGAAGCAGCACATTTTGAATAGAAAGTTAATTTCAAATATATACACTGATACAAATCCGCTACTTGAAAATTTATTTGTGGAATATTTAGTCATTGTTAGAATTTTGATAAAAATGTCTAAATAAAACACAATGACATTATTCAGAACAGAAATCATGCATTTAAAGTAATTTAAAAAAAAGTCGACGGAATATTTTAATAACGCTTTAATTAAAAAAACAGCCCTCAAAAGGGCGATATTAATTTAATCATCATATAAAAACTATTAATTAGCATAATGGAAACTTATACAGTGCACTTTTATTGCCCAACAAGTTAAACTTACTTACGTTAATTTTGCACTTACAACATAAATATCAATGTTAAACATTATTAACATGTGCAAAGACAGAAATTAAATACAGTTTTCAAAGATCATAGAAAATATTCATAACACATTTGTTGTGCAGTTTGAACCATAATTAAAAAGCAAAATGAATAATTATTACCAATTAATTTTTTCATATTAATCTACAAGATTCATCATGAGTAATTTGGAAAAATTAACTTATTATTTTTCTATTAATTAATAAATAAAATTATCAGGACTTATTATGCGATTTGAAATTTCAGAACTGTTACAGACAATTATGCTCAATTTTTTTCATGGAAACTGGATAGCAAAATTAAACGGATAAAATAGATACTTTGAAATTGTGAAACAATTTATAATTGCCTAATTGTGTGGTAATATTAAATAAGAGTTCCAGTTGCATATTTACTAACAATATTTAGTGAAACATTTTTATGCAATACTACAGTACGGTTAACTATCTTACTTAAATATTTCTTGCAAATATAACAAGTTTAAAAAGAAAGCTCATAGAAATGTAAAATAGTTTAACAAAAATGCTAATAGACAAAATTAATGCTAATGAAATTTAAATTTTTTTATAAAAAGTAATAAAAAGAATAAGAAAAAATAAAAAAAATCAGAAAAGAAAAATATATTAAAAAATGGTTACAAGTTCAAAAGAAGTTTTAAATACACCAGAAACCTTTCACATTTTTATTAAAAAAATTATTATACAAAGATCAGATTAAATAATTGAAGTTTACAATAATAAATACTTTAGTATTTTTATTTCTAACTTTAATCAATGGAAATAAATGAAAGTGCTTCTTAAGAAAAAAATTTTTCCAGACAAATATATATAACATTAGGTAATCAGAATTAATTAGGATGAAGCTACAAAGTTCTGCAGATTATTTTTTAACCAGGTTATGCGATAGTCAAAATACTTTATATTGTTAAATAAGTTGATTAAAAATAATCAATAAGAATTTATACATAAAAAACAGATATATTTTATTCTTTAAAAGGAAATTTTAAAGCATATATTTCTGCATACAGAATAATTAAAAAACTAAAAACATAACTTGCAAAGAAAAAGAATATGAGAGAGATTTTACTTTAAATAATAAAATAAAAGATATTTATAATTCTAAGTAACTAATTTGATATTAGTTTTATAATGTAATATTTAAAAATTGCAAAAAATGAAAATTTTCAATATAACAAACAAAATAATAAAATTTCAAAGTCAAAATATGAAGAGAAACATTCATTTCCTTGTACATAATGGAGTCTCAAATTAATAAATTTAACTTTTCTCTTTTTTATAACACTTATAAATAGCATTGAAAGAAACATCGTAAAAAAAATTACTTACTTTTTTAATATAGTAATTCCCATAGCCGCCTCTGCGGCCTTGAAATACGGGTTCCCTGTAGTAATTGTTCCGATATGTTGGCTGGGGTGGTTGCATCACGATTGATTTGTTAAATCCATGGGAAGAGCTCGTCGCCAAAAGAGCGATTTATTTTATATAAAAATAATCTGAAGAGTATACGGTTATCGCATCTGATATAAAAAATGCAATAAATAGCGCAGTTAAAATATCACAGATAAATAACGATATGAGAAGTTCGGAGTCTAGGTAAACTTCTAACTTAAAAAAAATAATTCCTGGAAAGTTTTAGAATACCGGATTTGGGAAAATTTCTTTTCCACAAAACATCCGGAATGTGCGTGAAAACCGGCGAGAACTTCCGCCACTTCAAATTCTTCAACCCGTTCGCCTTCCGGGCGATTTGAGCATGGAAATGATAGGGGAGGTGAGGGGAAGGAATGATAATTTTCCTTCAAGAAAAATATTCACTTCATTCGAGAACAGGAAAAGATGCTAACCAAATTTTAGTCTGGAAAAGTCAGACGACGGCTTAATAAGACACAGAAATATGTCCACACGTCTTCAGTATTCACAGCTGGGTTAATAGGAGGAAACGCCCACAAAAAATCACCGACGATTCTTTCCCTTTAAACGTCACCACGCTCAAAATCATGTTTTATCCTCCTCGAACCCAAAAGATGTGACTTGCCTCAGACCGGTTGTTTCCGCTACACTGCAACTACGCTGATGATGCAGCTTAGCAAGTAGCTCATTTCAGCTCTACAAAAATTGTGCTGAAATCTTTAGCGATTATGCAATTCAAGGGCGTATACAGAAAGCTTTGCTAATGCAGTGCTGCCACCTGTTGAATGAACAGCAAACAAGAGCTACCTGTTTGCCGCATTTGTCTACCCCACCTTGTACTTTTTACAAAAAATCTCAATAAAATATTATTTTGGAGACAAAATATAAGTTCTTAAATTTCCACAAATAATCACAAAGGTAAATTATTATGTAAGTAACAAAATTATTTTATAAAAGTTTTCTTATTTACAAAGGAATTATTTTAAAACTACTTTAATGCTAAGGAATAAAACCACTATTTAACAGTATCTTTTTACATAATATTGGATATTTTTCAATACATTTCCTGATACGGCAAATGTGTTAGAAATTAGAGTGCAAGTAAATGGTCACATAAAAATTTTGACAAATATTTACATCAAGATAAATCTTTAGGGGGAAAATGAAAATAAATAAAATACTAATATTAATTGCCTCAACTAAAATTAGTAATATTTATTACTTTTTGGTATCATTTGTCAAATTTATCCATCACATATTTAAATTTCTTTTTAAAGATAATCAACAAAAAAACTATTACTGTGGTCATAAAAACTTTTCTTTTAAATATTTGAATTTTATACTGGTGTTCAGATGAAATTCGTATTATTTTAATTTACTTAATATTAATATATTAGAATTAAAAAATGCTATGGTACAGAAAACTTGTTTTTGACAATTGCTCAAAAAATAATTGAAGTATTGGTCTTTCAATAAAAATTTCAAAGAAAAATCTTTTCTTAAACTCTTAATCAATGAACAATAAAATCTATGTACTATATTTTGGCTATCTTCAAATTTTAATAGAAACACCCATGATAATATGAAAGTGATCTTATCTTTCCATTTTCAATAAAGACTACAGTTAAATTTTTATGTAAAAACTACAACATATAGTAAAACAGGTTTAAAATTATACCTCAATAAAATATAAATATTATTCAAAAACCTCATTTCTTATATTTAGGCACTTTGGGCATTTAAACAAGCAATTCATATTATATTTCTTAATGATTCTTTTGATGTAAGTATGTATTTTCTACATTAAAATTTAATCCAATTCAATTACCAAATATTTGAAATATAACTTAAAACATGGATTTTCCTAGTCACATGATAGTAAAATACAACTTATATTCATGAAAACTAATTTTTATTTGAATATTTAAAATTAAAAAAATAGCTTTTTAATTTCACAAGAGGGAGGAACAAAAAAGAAATACACTTTAAGGATATTTTATGGTTGTTAGGCAAAATTTTTAAACGGTAGAATCTATACTCCAAGGGATTTTGACAAAATTCATCCTTAATAGGAATTTTTAATTTGATAGGTACCTTCAGGTAGATACAATAATCCTGAAAATATTATTTTCAAATCATTTAAACACCTGTTCTAAGGGGTTTAAGCCTTGTGATTAAATCTTAATGATTATAAAAATAACAAGAGCAACACAATAACTTTTCAATACATTTTTGTGGAGATAATCAACATAAAAATAATGATAAATTTCATGCAATATGGTATAAGAATCAGTAATTATATTTTTGATATAAATTTTATTTCATATCTTTAGTTGATAGAAATAATTAATACAAATAAGTCATCAATACGAGTATTTATTTTATTGCTCAACAATCCCTTCATTGCAAATTAAGGTTAATCAGATTGTTTTACAGTTTAAATGGATATCAAACCACTACAAACATCCAAACTCACTTGAACCCACTAACTAACTATTAAACAAAAGCCAGAGTGATCAGTTGATAGATCAGATAATACAGGAAAGGTAATATAAAAATACAAAAAAATTAAACTATCATTCTGCACATTTAAAGAAATTTCTGACTTTAAATTTTTTTTTGTTTCATCCAATGATACACAGTGTTAAATTAAATTTGTAATTAGATTAACTTAAATTTGAAATTAATTTAACTTAAAATTCAAATTCACTTCCAGGAGGAAAATAAGATTATTTGTTTCATTTTGATTTTTAGTTGCTATATAATATTCTAATTTTGATTATGATAAAAAAAGAAGAGCTTAAAAAATGCAATCAGTGACTTTGTTAATGTGAAAGGTGCCAATAATAAGCCATTAAAAGGCCATAGTTAAAATTCTGCAATTTCAATGATTTCAACAGTACAATAAAAAATAAATTTGTCAGCTGGGACAGAATTACCCATCCTTTGGATTTTGATTTGATTGTTGATTAATGGTCATTTGAACGTAGGGGCTAATTAGGCCCAAACTAACAAGTTAAAGAATAATGAGCCATTATGAATATTCATTTTAAAGGTGGGAATTGAACCCATCAACTATTGAACAAAAATCTAGAATGTTAACCACTCAGTTGGTTAGAATTTATGGCACAAGGTTCACAAGAAGACAAGCTGCACCAGAAAACTACTGTATATGATTTCATAAGAAATATATAAATATAATAAAGTAGAATAAAATTATTAAAATAAAGTGCTAAAATCTTTAAATAATAAGTAATTGTGTAAGTGATGTAAAAATCGGAATATAACAAACAAAAAAAAAAAAAAAAACCTTAAGATTCCAATTTAGATGGAACAAACTTATTTCTAATGCCCATTTGAGCTTAATTAGTACTTGACAAGTTATTGATTGTATTAATAAAGGTACAGGAATAAAAGAAATTTCTTATAACTCTGTCTTTAAATTTTTTCCATAACTTTTTAAATTAATAAAATTAAAATTTTACAAAGGTTTAGAAAATTTTTTAAGATGAAAATAAAACTATTTATTGCTGCATTTACAAGTAATATAGATTTCTAATTTGAAATTAGTAAATCAATTTTTACAACTATATTGTAATATTAACTATTGTTATTTTCTCCCTTTTTTTTTTTTTGTAAAGGAGCTACATGATTTTTATGCTAAAAATAAAATGTTATCTTTTGATAAAATGTTTGCAGTGATGGCTAAATTAATAAATAGTAAAAATTAATTTAATTTAATGGAACTTTATTTCATTGAAGAGTTCCAATAAACTCTTTAAAATTATAATTTTAACTAGTTTGCAAATTATCATTTGGAATTAAGTTTTGGAAAAATTCAAAGCATGAAGTGATTTTTGATCAGAAAATTAATCCCTACTCTTCAAAATCTCAATGAAATATAACCAATTTTTACTATATTTCAAGTAATCTTTCATTTTAAATAAATTTTATTTCTGAATGTATATAAAATTTACATAAAAACTGAATTTATAAATTGGGGCATTATTTTTTTCTGATAATTCACATTGAAACTTCACCCATAATTTTTGCAAAAGGATTTTAGAATTAAAAATTTGAAGTTGAACAACTCTAAACTGATTTAGGAATGGGTGAAATTAGTGGAAGTCTAAGTAATAACTTATAATGTTTATAAGAAACTTATAACTCAAAGGAGAGAAAGAAACTACTAATGTTAGCAATATTTGATTGTGTAATGTCACATTTTGTATACTAAGGCTGCTAATATGAAACAGGTTCTCAAGTTTAAAATGGACTATGAACCACAATACAAATATTCATGCCCGAGATGGGAATTGAATTACAGAATTATTTCATTTATGCCAAAATGAAAGACCTTCCATTGCCATCTCGGCTTTAGTAGTCTTGCAAGCATAGTTGAGACATCTTTAATTTCCAAAGTAACACGTAATTTCACTACAACAATGAAAGGTTTATTACAATATAATTAACTTTTCTTAGCATAGCAATCTACTTTTTGCACATTTTTGGGTGATATTTTATTTTAAATTGTCCTGGCAATTACTAAAATACAATAAAATGGCACTGACATTTGGCCTGACACTGGGACCTACTAATTAAATTAATTTGCAGAATGGATAAACCACAGTTTAACAAAATCAAGTAATGGTCTGAGTTAAGATTCAAAGGATACTTCTGATACACTTGATGACAGTTAAATTGGCAGATTTGTAAATAACATTTTCGAAGCAAAAATTTTCATTAATATGGGGCTCATTAATAAACATTTTTTTTCAAAGCTGTTCATTCACTTTTTGATTGAAATAAACGTTACATGCAACATAAAATAAAACCATATATGTCAAATACAAAATTTAAGGTAACAAAGCATTTTCCATGAAGTAAAATCAAATATATGATTAGTCAAGTCACAAGTGAAAAATAGAGCACTTTATTAATTGACTCTAGCTCTAGATATCCCAATAAATGTTTGATATTTAAAAGACAAAGAACAGTGGATTCTATAAAAGATTTTCCATTACATCACTGTATTTTTCGTATAAAAATATTGAAAAATGTATCCTAAATGAGAACTTTATTATAAACAGTGTAAAAAAATTTTGAACCTTGCTTTTTCTACTAAGTTTATATATTTCTCTGCAAAATTTGTATATCATAATATAAACATGAACAAATTAAAGCATCCTTACTAGATCAAAACTAATAGTAGCTTAAAATATGTTGAATCTTTTTCATCACTACTGAGAGATGTTTAGTCTCGATTTCACAAGAAAACTATCATATTTAGAAGCTACATGGTATAAAAATAACTTTGATTTACTTACTTATCATATAAGTATATACCTCCTTTTATATAGATTTTGTATATTTTAAATTAATGTTTTTTTTCTAACCTCAGCAATTTAATAAAAATCTATTTTTCCCTTGTTTTCAATTTTTTTAAAACTACTCAACCATTACATATTTATAATCAGTTAATTTTGTTTTTGAAAATTATATAATATTTATTTTAGCAAAACATTAACTTTTTCTTTCTTTATTATCATTGGTGAGAAATAATTATAACTTTTCTGAAATTCCATAATAGAATGTTTATAAATATTGTCAGTTTTGGCCATTTTACTATCTATTTCAATAAACTTTTATCATATTTTTTAAAGCTTATTTACAGGATTTTTTTCAAATATTTCTTTTTTAATAAATACGTCAATTAAATTAAGCCAAATTTTGTACCCCTTTTTTTTAAACATATGGCTATTTTACATAAAAATTTTTATTTAACTATAACAGATATTTTTGTTTGGCACAAGAGAATATAGGACATTATAATACTGCTGAACTTCATATATTATACTCTCATATAAATGACATGCTTATCAGAAATTGCATTAAAATGTTGATTGAAAGAAAAAAAGAAGTGAAATAACCATTTTTTAAAAGTGATCATTATTTTCTCAATTTGATAGTAAATTAAAATAATTTTGTCTTAAAAAGAATCAAAATAGTTAAAAAGATCAAAATCAATCTTGTTAAATTATTTTAAGAAGCTGCATAAATTAGTTGATACAAACTAATATGTTTTTATAATATATAAATGCATTGCAAAATACCTTATTACAATTCAAAAGTCTAAATGAGTTTGATACCATAGATCATTAAAATAAACACTTCTCTTTTTAACTTCTCATCAATAATATTAAAAATAATTTATAAAATTTCCTCTTCTTTTTCTTATTCAATCTAATTTCTTAAAATATTATTGGTTATGTCTTATAGATTACCAAAAAGCCAACTCTTTGGTTTACTTCACTTGAAATCTCATGAAGTTAAAAATTCATGCAAGTGATATATTTTCATAGTAATTTTCTTACATATAAATTTCTTTTTAAGTTATTCTTTATTTTCAGAGAAAAATTCGAAGAAAAACAACAAACAAATGCAGTTTGTAATTAGATTGTATAAATTTAACTATAAAAATTACTAAATAAAAATTCTTAAGTACTAATAGTTTAGGATTACACAATAATTTTCAGTAGATAAAATGAATGAATTGGATAGAATTTAATAAAATTAAATCAAATTATGTATATTCTTCAATATAATTATTTATTTGACTTAATGGAAATTTGAATCTCACAAAAATTGCATAGAATTTAAATTTTTCTTTATTTCAATATTTGATTTAAAAAAAAATAATAAATAAATAATACATTAAAACAGAGAGAGAGAGAGAAGATTGTTTTATACTTTTACTTCCAAATAGCATCAGAAACACGGCAAAATGAAGACAAATAATTTTCCATGAAAATATATTTGAACATTGAATCGATACATTCAAATAATAAATTTTATTCTCCTCCCACATATAAATATACATTCTAAAGAAAACGCCAGTAAAACAAAATGACAATAAACTTGACAGTTTTTAATTGAGTTAAATATTTGAGATTCAAAATTAACAGTTGTCAAAAATTTTCAATTAATTATGAAATTAACTTTTCATCAAATTAGAATTTACGAAAATTTAAAAATGTTTAAGAAATCAGGCATTCAAAAATTTGATATTGTTACCTTAGTGATTTCTTTAAAGTGTAAGAATATGTAAGGCACATCTTTGAGAAATTACACAAGATTTGTAAATCATAGAACTCCCAGAAAGAGAAAAAAGAAGAAACAAAGAGAGAAGGTTTGTTGTACTAAAAAATTGACATACATAGCCATGTGTGTCAAGTGCGAAACTGAATATTCTAACATGGGTATGTCGATGTTAAAACAAATACAAATCATTAAGACTAGATAGAAAACTATTATATACATACAGCTAGAAATATTTTTGAATTATAGCTGCAATGAAAATTTTTAAATACTTTTGCCCATATAGTTCTGCTAAATAAGTAAATGTTTGCAGCTCTTTATAACCAAATAAAATCGATTAAAACGCACTAACAATAAATTAGCTAACATATTAGATAATAAATTTTACATATTATAAATTAAAGAATCATATTTTAAAATATTCTGTTTATTACAGATATCTTTGACTATTACTGATAATAATCACAAAACTAATTGCTGTGTACTCTGTATTTCACCCTTCTGCAACAATTCTGATAGAATAAAACTATTTGGCAACAAATAGTAACCAGAACAGGAATAATGTATACTTAATAATGCAGCTGCAAAATAAATTTCCTTGTGAAGATAAATTAGCTGTAATGAAGTATTAAAATTGGTAAAATTATTTTTGATTGATAATTTAAAAACTCTTTTTGACTCTAAATTGCATTGCAGTACAAATTTTAATCATCATATTTAAGCAAATTAAATTGCTCTGTTGAAGAGTAATTGCAATTTTTGATGTAGTTAATTTTTTTTTTAAATCTTTTCGAAAAACAAGATTATTAAGCTAGTAAAATTTCTATTCATCCAAATGATAATATCTTTGATATTAATTAAAGAATTTATTTTACAATGTTTTGTTCTGCATTACAATGTCAGGCTAAAATAGATTTTCATTTTCTTAATTTTAATGAAAATATATTTATGTGAATTGCATAATTTCTAGATATTATATAAGAAAAAATTTTAAACCAATTTTTTCTGTTATAAGGTTTTAAATGAAATATGAGTAAAAACTAACAATGCTTTTTTACATAAGTTATGCATAAACAATTTAAGAAAGAGACTGGTCTATTAAATCATTTTTTACCTTTAGGTAGTTTAATAAAAAGAGAACGAAAAAAAAATGAATCATAAAATTAAATTAACTAATTTAATTCCTTCCTGTTAACAATTCATTTTATAAATCACTAATAAAACAAAAGATAAATGCTATACCAGGCTATTTACTTTTCCCGTATAGGTTCGAAAGTAATTTGAAAAATTTGAAAACAAAAACACAAGATTTCATCTATTAAAAAGAACCACTGAAAGAGGTAGAAAACACTAATACCTGTTCTTAATAGTTTTGAATAAGAGTAGCTAAAATAAAATAATGAATTGATACATGTAATACAGTATGAATGCAAGGATACAATCACACACCCATCAAATCACATTATTAAGCTAATTATTTGAACTTAGAAACTAGGCAACTAAGACTACAATAATAAGATATAATTAATGTCAGCAGAGTTATTTGGGTTTATGCAAATCTATTATCAGGATGGATAATGGTACATTTATTTTATAAACACAGTAATAAAGATAATAATAAATTGAATTTATATCTGGCAAATAATAAAATGGTCTGTAAATTTAGCATGACTATTATAGCAGAGTATTTGGACTTTTCTTCCATTCCTGAAATACTTAACAATATTAGACACTTAGTATATATCATCCTCAAGAATAAAAAAATCATCTAATTACTCTAAGGAAAAATAGTAAATATATAGAACTTATACTAGCAGCATTAACTGTGATAGAACACAGTCCTTTAAATGTACCTTTCACAACTTTAAATGCTATGAAAATACTCCTCACACTACATTACTTGTATTACCAAAATTTTTCTCAAAGAATATTGCTCAATTTTAAAAACTTCTCAAGAAATATGTGAGCATTCAATGTAGCTAAAAATGTAACTCATCAGAAAACTCCTTGTTAATTGATAGCAATTACATTTCTATAACACAGAGCATATTGACTACATCTAATATGCTCACACAATACTACTTGAATTGTTTAATTCTCACATCAATAAAATGTGACATGCAATCAATGACTCTGTTTATCGTCAATGATGCTGTTTGGTACCACTGTGTGGTATTTGTTACAGAATCTCTCAGATGTAAAAGATTCTGGGTTTAACACAAGCCAAAGTTGAACAAGAAATGCATGTTGCATTTTTGCTTTTACATGCAAATCTATTGGAGTGGCTTCTTTCCTTTCAACAAATAATTACACAACATTATATTGCTGAAAAATTCCCTAAGATGTTTAAAAACATATTTCCCCAAGCATTCCCAACATATTCCAATAATTATTTCAATTTGCAACTCCAATAAATTACAAACTTATCAACATATCATAACAAATACAACATTCCATGATAACTAATGTTTCCAACTTTAGTACCCAACATAGAACTGTCACTAAAGAATTATTTCACTGATTATACATTTATTGTTGACAGTTAAGATAGGCAATAATCATAATAATATGAACATCATGAATGTTTAGGACATCTAAGGTAATAAAAAATGTGTGCATATTCTGAAATATATTAGATTAATTTTGTAATTTAAAATAAAATATTAGTGATACAATAAAAAAAAACTGCTTAATCGTCTCAATGAAACTAAATTTTACTTTAGTTCTATAAATCACTTATAACAAGAATTTCGGACATTTTACCATTCTTTCCTAGCACAGCAAATTTCTTTATAAATAAAGAAGAAAGTTTGTCATAGTTGTAAGAGATATGCAAAAACTCACAGAGGTTAAGGAGGAGACAGTGGATGGGGAATAACATCCAATAGAGGCAGAAGATGTCCAAGATGGAGGTGGCCCAGGTATTGAAGCGGGATAGCGTGAAATGTAAGGTGTAACGCATCCTTGGGGTGGTCGTAATGGGTGAACAGTAGGGATAGCAGGAATCTGAGGGCTTGGGTTGCGCAGAGGAGCTTGATGCTTTGTGTACACAGGGCGGACAGCCTGCAAGGAGAAAGCATAAAAAAAGCAAGTGAGCAGCAAGCATAAAATAAAAAAAAAAAATGCTTTGCAACAAAAGAAAATTAGAAAAGAAAGCAAACAAAAAAGCTAATATTGAAAAGAAGGAATGAGTAAAAAGATTTTTATTTCTAATTTGATGAAAACCTTAAAAACCTCAATATTGAAAAACAAATTTTACATGCAATAATTTGTATGGGAAAGAATTTTTGTATTTTACCAGCAAGACTTATAAAATTCTCCTTGTAAACTGAAAAGATATGTAGATGAAACTGGAAAGATATTGTAGATGAAATTTATACTATCAAGGAATTGCATGCATTTCAATATGGGGTATTTGTATTTCATATTAATGAAGTATGTTTCATTAGAAAAGGAACAAAAGCCCCCCAAAAAATCATTCATGTTAACGAAGTACTTAATTGTTTAATTCTATCTTGTCTAAAAAAGTATCATTGAAACAAATTCTAAAAAAGGAACTGAATAAAAAGATAAAGTTGGATTGAATTATTTCTTTTAAATCAGATTTCCAATAATTCCTACACACAAATGATGACAAATGGGGGAAAAAACACACTTACAAGCACACATATATGCAGTATTCAATTATTATTTTTTAGTTGTCTAGATGATTTAAAATAGAATTAAGAACTAAGTCACTTCCAATGAAAAAGGATTACCTTAAAGCTACATTTTGTCAATACTAATTACGAAAAGGACAAGAACGTTGTTAAAATATAAATGGCTGTCTGACTTGGAAAAGAACATGTTCTCGAAAAGCTCATTTAAAAATATCTAGTGTTTTCTTTATATTATATCACATAATTTGTGTCTCTGGCCTTCTTACCTTAGGTTCAGTTTGTGGGTTTGAATCCCACCTTGGGTTTGGAATCTACTTAAAAATTTAGGTCCATCTAATTAGCCCTCATATGCAAAAAATGGCCATCACATAAAAACAAACCAAATAAATTGTGTTTATACTTTTTGATTTCAGAAAAAAGCATGCTCAAGTTTCCAAAAAAATATTTATCTTAGAGTTTAATCAATGTATGTTGAAAAGGATCATATTTTGACGAACTTATTATATTTAATGTAATTAATTGAACAGTACACCATGTTGGTGGTGTATGAGAGAGAACTGCATAAATCATATACTTAAATAAATTATTATTTTTATTAATTTTTATTTATCAAAACCACCTATAATGGGTCCTAAGTTTAGAAGCATTATATATGGATAATCAGTAACCTTTCCCTTGACCAGTTGTACATAAATTGAAAAGCAGAAGTGGCTTGTTTTATTAGCAAGGAATTTTTTTCTTCCCAAAAATGAATATACTCAAATAACCTTGAAATCAATTTTTTTTAATTAGTAGAACATTTGATTTATTAGCATTTATCTATTTTTACACCAATCTTGCTTTTATAAAGTTCAGATTAGAAAGAATAACACTATGAACAAATTGCATAATAAAATCTAAATTATAGAAATTAATTCTGTTGTGCAGTTTATTTATAGCATTACTCATTAATCTTCTCTTGACAACAATTCCAGTGTTATCATGTAATAAAAAACCTATTTGACTGAAGAACGATTTTGCTTTCCTTAGAATAGTAAAATTCTGATCAATTCTCTCCCAGAGAAACTTCATAATTTATGAATTAACTAAGTTTTACTTATGTTATGATTATGAAGTTATGATTTTTTTCAAACATTAGACAATGTTAATAACAATCCTTCATTATCTTCCATAATTAACATTATTCTGTCATTGGCAAGAACATCTATAATGAAAAAAAAGTACTTCAACCTGGTCTTGAAAATGCACTCATAACAGGTTTCACTATTTTCTAAATGAGTTAAATTTTTTTTGACTCATTTAGAAAATAATTCAAATTAAATTAATATTGGCTGTTTTATTTCCATTGTATATTTTAATATTGTCCATTTATCATTTAATGCATTGGTTAATTTCTGATTTTTTTGAACAAATAGTTCGACTTCATACATTACAAAAAAGTAAGACTTTAGTATATTTGGAAAAGCTGATATGATTAAATATTCATTTCTGAAGTTTGGGTCTAATGTAAAAATATATCACATTTATTATTCTGAGGTAAATTTTTCATTTTTTTTTTTTTTCATTTGTTTTCTGATAAGCTGTTAAAAGATTTATTGATTTATTTATGAGTAGTCATTTTATCTATTAATAATTTTACCTGCAATCTACAGCATTTTAAAAATGAATGTACCAACATGTATAAATTTTCTTTCTCTTACTCACCAATTCTATTTAACAAGACCCAATCAAAATTTTTAAGAAACTTTAATTTTTCTCCATCCACAAATTTTCAACTTATGAAAATTACTATAATAATGAATTTTAGTAAATAAATTATTCACTTTTTTTATTACATTTTAGTGTATTAAATTTATATACAAAATGAATGTCTTTAATATATGCTAGATTTTCAAAAAAACATTTCCTAAACTTTTTACTCAGAAAAAAGATTAGAAATTTAAGCAATTCAAAGCATGATATATAAGAAGATAAATAAGAACAATGAAATTATGAATAAAATATACTTCTACATACATGGCTCAAAATATTTTAAAAATATTTTTTAATTTGTATTAAGTAAAATTAATGTGCAGGTAAACAAATATTAGCAGATAATTTGAGAGAAGATATTAGCAGAGCCAGACATAAGGCTAGTTATGTTAACTTACGATGAGAATTTACAGTGCTAGTAAACTTTAAATTTCATAAAAATTAACTATACAAGTAATGAAGTTTTGTTCAGATTTGTAATTATTATAACTTAATAAAAAAAAATCCACAAAATAAAAAGCTGTTATATTAGGAAAGGATGGAAAATTGTTGTTCAATTAGCAGTACAATAAATTTCATTTTATAATAGATAGGATAAATTTCCTTTTATAATAGATAGATTGAATCAACACAGAAAACTGCTGATAATTTCATAAAAACTAAGACTTAATTTAAATGAATAAAATATCTTCAATATATGCTTCTTAGTAACCAAATAAATTAACTTAAGAACTCATTTACTAGTATAATTTCCTTCTTAATGCTCTTACTTTTTTGAATGTAATATAGAAAAACTCAATACTGGTGTAAACTTCATGGAACAATAAAATTAATATGGTTCACTACCCATACTGATACAAGTTATTCCAAGTTTAAAATTAAAAGCCTTATTTTAAATAAAGTTAGTAACTGAAATAGATTCAATTAGAACCTACAATTTATTAGTTGTTTTTTCAAACTAACTTTTAAGCATACATAACAATAGGAATTCAAATTGCCAAAGGCTTCTTAAATATAACCATGCAATCAAAAAGATATCAGCTTATTTCATTGAATATCAGTGCACACATAAATTATGTCACCACACCAATTTACATAAATGTGAAACATGTACCCATAACCCATTCAAAATGAATTAAAAAAGGATTAACCAGATACCTCTGGGAAAAGGATTAAATTAAAATAGAAAAAGGGTAATTACATTTACTTAAACACATGTCAAAATAATAAAATAATGGGAAAGACATACAGAAACTGGATATTTAAAAGGTATTTTCATTAAATCAATTAAAGTTTCATATAATTTAATGGCTAAGAAAAATTTAATTACAAATGCATAAAGAAAAATTGAAAATACTGTCATACCAGTGTATAAAAGCATTCATAATAGAAAGTTATTAAAAATTTTTAAAAATTAATAAATATAATATGTTAAACAAGTATTTGTTAATTCTTTGTAACTTTACTGATAAATTTAAGATTTTGTAGTAAAATGTGCCCAAAATATTGTTTAATATCTTTCAAAATAACATTAAAATATGTAAAATATTTTTGTTATTAAAAGGGATAAGGAAAAACTCACCATTCTGTGAGTCCCATTGGTAGGAAGCTTTCGATTCAAAGACTTGTTAACTCCTTGAGGTGAATTCATCCGCTAATGCAAAAATATTTAATTTAAAAATGAATAACACACAAATTTATAACTTCAACAAAAGGAAAACAAATATAAATTTAAAAAGTAATGCAATATTAATTATGTACACCAAATGTGTGTGTGTGGTAATATAGAATTAGTTTAATACAGTCTACTTTATTTTTCTGTAGTCCTTACATGTGATTTTTTTATGTAATATATAATACCAACAGTGTAACATTGCAATATTTTTTTTTATTGGCGTACATATGTACACTATAAAGTTTTCTTCTTTGAGCACTCTATTAATTTATTATCAACAATTTTTTGATAATGCACATCCAAACATTTTATATGCTAATTTGTGTTTATGAATAGTTGTGAAATAGATATATGTTTATTTTAAAACTTGTTTGATTAAAGATTTATTTTAGTGTGAGATTAAAAGGGAATTTTTCATTTAGATATGTATATTTAAACTTTAAAAATCTCTCCATACATAATTTAATTATTTTGTTTTTAAAAGTACTTTCTCTCTCATAAATTTTGACATTCTCTAAGTTTCCATAAAAAAAGACACTTCACTGCATATTTTTTTGTCTCTAATATGTTGTAAATTTTATGAATTTCTTCATACTTTTTAATGAAATCCCTATTTACCACACAAAAATAAGTTAGACTATTTGAGATAATACAATGGTGTATTTACCAAACTGATACAGATTAGTAGAAGTTAATGTCATTATAACAGTTTAGATTCCTTATTTTATTTTTTTATAATATAAATGCTTTTATGCTAACTTTTGTAGCAGTATTAAACATGCATTAAATTAAAGCTTTATTGTTACATTAAATCCACGATTATATTATAATTTTTACTGAAAATTAAATATGAACAATTGTTTTACAATTAAATGCAGCGTCATAGTAATTTTTGTACACATTTTTCTTCCAAAGAAATGCAAGATAAGAAAACAATGTAAAAAAAAAAAATAATAAATAAATAATAAATGAGTTTTACAGAAAAAAATAACATCAGTCATAATACAATAAGCCCCACGTAATGACCAGAGTGAAATAGTCCCAAAATAACACATCCATGTCATAAAAGGTGACTAAAGTAGGTCTGGCCTTACTGGTTGAGGGTTCAGCAGTGATTCTTACTTATTTAGTTCAATAAACTAAACAGGAAATTTTTCACACATTACTTTATCTCAATATGCATTTTTTTTAGTTTCTTGTCGTTGATGTTAAAAAAGATTAATAAACTCAAATAAATTCCATCTCTTCTTTTGCCTAAATTTTTGAAATCTTACAACTTTTACAATCTTTCAGACAAAAGCATGATTTTTACAGAAATATTTTGCTTAGAAATGAAACAATTATATTATTTTGTAACCAAATTATGTAACTAATAGTAAACAAAAGTAAAAGAAAGCTTACACAAACTTAAATCAGTTTTCTATGCCAAGTAAATATTGGAACTATTAATTAAGAAGCCTAAGAACACATTTTTCATACATCAACAATAAACCTTTTTCACTAAGCATTTATATATAGGAAAACTATTGAATATTTTTATTTAATTTTGTAAATAATTATTATGTGAGTAGCTGATTATTATAAAAAAAACTTCTTTAACAAATTCTTGTTTACAACTATATATTAATGTTCTCAATGCTCACAATTACATCTTCTATTTAGTAAGATATCTGAATTTAGATTAGGTAGATAATTGTAAAACTATGCTCAAAATTTAAGTATACAGATGAGTACACCAAATTTTACAATTAATTGTTGATCAAAGTTTAAATATCCATATTATTTCTGTATTAATCATAAATTTATTACTTTAGCTATGCTGAATATATTGCTTATAAATAACATCATTACTCTCAATAAATCAAATTCATAATTTTAATTTTTTAAAAGTTGTTAAAATATATTTTGCTTTGATTTGTAAAACAATAATTCTAATTACAAAATAGTTGACTGTTGCAAAATCTTGAAATTTATTACAAATATTCAATAACCAATTTCATTTCATTATTCAAATATAATATTTCTAGCATCAAAAGATAAGAGGAATTTACTAATTCTAACTTCTTCAGGAAAATCTAGAAGATCCCATTTAAGGCTCTAGGGTGATCTCTTATATTTAATTTTTTTCAAAATATGCATACTTAAAAAGGAATAATTTACACTGATAACAATAAAATAACTAGCACTATTAAACTTTAACTTAAATTTACCTTTTTATCGTCATATTTGCAATCTCCACCACCATTGCCCATATTATTAACAGCTGACATAGCACCCTGGGCACCTTGTTCATTACCATTAACTGCTCCCACAGGGAGAACCGGGACCATGGCAACAGGTATTGCTGCCCCTGGGCAAGCTCCTACCAACAAAGGGGCACTCATACCATTAATATGCTGGATCAATTGGTTTCTCTCATCCTAAAAGAAAACAAAAACTGTTAAGTCTAATGATTGTTATCAAAGTAGAAAGCAATACACAAAATTTGTTAATTTATAAAAATTTTGCTATAAAGAATCCTAAAATTATTTTTTTAATATTCATAAGCATGGAAAATTCTTTACTTACATACCATACATTCAGATATAGGAATATTTTATTTAGATTTGATTTTCCTAAACTAAAAAACAGAAAAGTTATATTTTAAGATGTTTTAGAATAGTAGATTTTGATTTATAATTATTAAAGGAGGGTTGGTTGGTTTTAATGCCGCAAGGTCCAAGTAAGGACAAACTGTGCCAGACATCAGTTACAAATTAATCTTTTCCTTTAGCCCAATAAAAACTTAGAAGTAAAAACTATGAAAAAAAAATTTTTTTTAAAGGATAAGTGTATTTACAGAAATTAAAAAATTTGTGATTAAAATATGTCTAAATTTAGATAAAATGAATAAAATTAATAGGTTTTAAAAACGCAAACAGATTGCGATGGGGTGGTTCCCCTATCAAGTCTTGTAATGTTAAAATATCACTGTTAAAAAATATAAAGCGGTAACGGTTAAAATCTGGACACACAATTAAAATATGATGTACTGTGTATGGTTCATTACACGTTTCACACCAAGGATTTAAATAATTACTAAAGGATCTTCTTAATCAAAGTAAAAAGTTTTGTGTCAACAGAAATGAGAGTAATTTGTTTAACAACAAAGAAATGACCCTACAAGTATATGAATGTTCCTATATTTTTATTATTCACAGGTGCCAACTCGCATTTACTATCAAAATAAAAAATATTTAAAAAAAAAAAATAATATTAATTAGATTAAGAAAGTTTGAATAAATAAATCACACAGATTTTTCCAAAAAGTTCCTAAGTCACTGCCGGATTCCACTACTTGATCAACAACAGCAGTTTAAATTCTTTAAGCTTTTCAATTTAAAACTTAAGTCCCCATTCAGTCAAACCTAAGTCTCTAAGAAAATTAATGTTTCTATTTTAAAAATGAAAAATAAAAGAATATTTCAATTTAATATTTTAAGCATAAAAAAATGTGAATTTGACATTACCTGCAAACTAAAACACGAATCATAAAATTTTAAAAAATGATTAATGTTTTTATGCTAAAATCAATATTAACATTTTATTTATCATAAGTTTTAATTTATTATATTCATACAGGATGGAATAAAAGAAAACAAAATAGTTGCAAAACTGCAAATTTAAAAGGAAAACATCAATATCAATTTGATAATAGAAATTTTTGACAATTCAATCATTTACTGTAGATGTTATCATTTATCTTCAGCAGATGCTTGAACTACTGCTTTTATTAAAAGGCAAAATTTTGTTTTAAAAAAATTAAACACTCATTATTTTTAAAAGATAGAACTCTTGATCATTTACATACCATTTAAAAAAGATTTGAACTCATATATGACTACATTACATTTAAAGAAACACAAATTTTACAACTTTACTCATTTCCTATATCCAATTAGAAGATATAGACAAATTTTAAGGTAATTTGCTAAATGGTTGAAATTTACACACTTCATTGACATCGATGGAAGTATAAAAAGAAAATCCAGATGGAATTTCTTTTGTACTTATAAAATATAATATATTTTCTAATGTTCTCAGATATTCTCATTCAGTTTTAGTTTATTACACACAAAAAAATTAATTCATAAATCAGGTTGGGGGAAAATCATATTTTTTCGATAGACAGCTATAGTAATCAATATCTCAAAGTATTGATCAAATAATTCCATATTTATGCTTGTTGGAATGATGACATTTTGCACTATTCTTTTTTCCATTTTTTGTTTGGTTCCTTCAATTGTGAGTCACATAATGTTTAAAACAGAAGATTAGAGAGAAAATATTCAGTACGATTTAGTGATAAAGGCCAAAATGTAAAGGCACAGTTGAAATTTTAGATGTTGTATAAAGTTGTGATAATGTATCAGTCAATCATGAGCATTTTTGTCTATTCTGTTCAGGTATATTTGATGTTAAAGAAGCATGTCTTACTGGTAAATAAGTCATTGAGAATGTCAATAAAATCACAGAAATGATCTAAGATGACCAGCACATTATCTATCATAGCATCACAAAATAGGTAGATATTAGGTCATAAAACAATTTAAACATTTTGCACCAAGTGAATTTGAAACATGTTACATAATCTTGAAATTCATGCAAAAATAATTTACTTCTTTTCCTTTTACTTAATATTATTTGAGAAACACATACATGGCCGAATTTAAAAACTGTGTCAAAAGAGCATGTAGTACCCTTTCTAAAATTTAAGAAGTAAATTAATAAATTAAAACATGAAAATATTAAAATTAAAGAAAAAATTAATTTTATTAGTAATTAATAATTTTTTTTTTCAATTTATAAAAATGGGCAAAAATTAGAAAATAGAAAATACGGTCTAGAAAAGTAAAGTAGAAACAAGCATGGAGTTAAATGTAAAATATCAAAATAAATGTTAAAATGTATTTATTTATTGTCACTGAACTGAGTTGTACGTATAAAATTGGATATTTTATTATTTGAAAACTTTCTTATTTAAATATATTGGATATCTTCTTGAGCTTGTCAGATATGTGGCACCTCTGCATTGTTGCATTTTGTACCATGTTAGATATCTTAGTTAAAAATTTTAGTATTTTCACGTCTGCATTAGACATTTGGAAGGGGAAAATAATAGTTCTAAGAAACCTAAAATTGAAAATTCAAAAACAATCAATATACCTCTTCAAATTTCATTATTTTTCTTCCCATAAATTTAGCGAAGAAAAAAAAATTCTATAAATTTTCCAAACAGCATTTTCTTTTACATTCTGTAAATTTGAAATTCTCCATTTTCAGTAAAGTTGACTAACTATGCTTTGATATCGTAAGTGAACTAGAGATCAAGGGTGCTGCTCTAGTTTCAAATAGATGTCAAACCCTATAAAAACATTCAGCCCAAGACAGGTATTTGACCCAACTCAGCTAAGAATGCAAGGAAGAAAAAATAACATTTTGTATTATTTATTGCGTAGTCTGGTAGTTTACTGCACTAATAGATATAGCTATATATTAACAATCAATTGTCAAGGACAAGGTTACCCATAACATTAAAATTTTAGTGACACAAAAATTAAGCAGGTACTTGAATTTGATTACGATAATGCTATGATTCAATTTATTATTCTTTTATCTTGATTAGAAATTGTTTGGTTTTCATTTACCTCATATTGAGAACAGTCTTTAGACTGCTCTCACTCTATGTGTATACCATTGTTGATAACACTGACAAAAATTATATGGTAAGAAATGCTGATTTTTTTTTTTTTTTAAATGATTTTCGCTTTATATTCTTTATTTTGTTCACCTTTTCCTAGCAATGAGATTTGAAAATTAATAATTGAATGAATGTGATAAGGTATTTATTTAACATGTTTTCCTTAATTCTATATATTCGATGACCAATTACTTTAACAATCATTTTTGCCAGGCAATAATAAGTAAAAAAATAAATAATAATGCATTTTACAAAGAAAGTCACTAATGACAATAGTTAAAATGGTAATATGCATATAGTGGCCATTACTAATAAACCCAAATGAAGAGCACTCGATGCAATGATTAGAAAATTCAAAAAAGTATGATTCAAGCAACTTTAAATATAATCATCAACTTGGAAATAAATTGTATTCGCAATCATTTAGAGTGTTCTCACAATAAATCCCGGAGTTTAATAATGAATGCATCAAATTTTGAAAAATATTTACATTTTAAAACAGGTATATTTAACTAAGGAACTTAGACTTTCTTTAAGAATTCATGAAAATATATAAAAGCCGAAATAAAAGTGAAATTTTAATTAATTTCTAATTAAAATTTTTTTGTTTTAAGAAATAAAATGCATTACGATTATAAAACTGAGAGATTTTTTAAAAGTAAATAACACAAGAACATTATACGAGGATACTTGTTTACACCATCACATAGAGTATTCAAAGCTCAGTGGGTTTGGATGTGATTGCACTTGCTGGAAAAAAGCTAGAGACTTCAATATAACACTTAGCAAATCATAGAGACTGTAAATGCATTTTTAATGCTTTAGTATTTATCTGGCTGTATGAGTGTCAGGTTCTCCTTTTTCCCCTATTAAAAAAGAAGTATATGCTTGTGCTCTTTTACAATATTTTCCCCAGAAAGCAATAAAAAAAAACTATTAAAAAAGTTGGTACTATTCCATTAAACCTCTACAATCAACCAACGAAGCAATTTCTATAGTTTCAGTCAGAAATAAACTTAGGTTTTTAAACAAGTTTTGTCAATAAATGATAATAATCTAGTTTATAAAATGTTTGTATTATTTTATAATACTTTTTAAAAATATAAACTTTTTTAAACACAATACATGCCACAAATATTTAGGACGATTATCGCATCATTATAATGGAATTATAACAATGCGATAAATATAACAAAAAGTTTTACAATAGGTATTGAATAATTAAACTAAAGGTGGGCAAATAGCAGCCTACTAAGGCAATCAAAAACATCTACACTGAAGCAATATTTAAGATTAATGATCACATGCAGTTTGAAAGAAAAGGTCTTAAAAGTTTAAGAAAATTTAACACAAATTCAATTTGCTCCTTTATCCTATAGTCGGAACCTACAGTTTTAAATAGATTTTAAGTCGCTAGAAATAACCAAGACACAGGTAGGAATCAATTCTTTGAATTGTTGTACTGATGGCCACAGCACTAATACATTTAGCTGCCAGCTTAATATGAGACGAAGAAAATGATGCAAATTTGCAAACATTAACTTGCAGGCTCTGATAAAGATTTAAACTAGCAATCTCACTTCAGATTTCAAAAAAATTGTAGAAAGGTGTGACAGAGTATATTGATCTCTTTATACTGATTCTAAAATAAATGTATTTGAATGATATGAAATTACACAACAATTAAAATGTCACTACCTTTTTTAACTTAAATGTATTAATTTTCAGAGCATAACATACACCTTTTCCAAAACACAAAGTTAACTAATGAATGTTATCATTTTGAAAGTGTGTGACTTTCTAGAGTCTTCAGATTTCACAATGTGGCCTTTAAGTCAAAATAATTGTTTACCTCTAAGTTACATTGGAAATTGCACAGTATCAAAATGCTGGCTTAATGTTATCGCTGATTTTGTATGGTTTGTTTATCATTCAACAATCATTTTTTCATTCACGGGAGCTAATTGGACCAAGACCTATAATTTAAAGTGGATTCTGAATCACTACAAAAAGACAAGTAAAGGGTGGCAATTCTACTAGCAAACTGTTTAACTGAAGGCTGAAGCACTAATCTTTCAACTGTCAAATTGACAAAAACACAGCTAAAGACACTGAAAATTGTATTAAAAATTTTATTCTAATTCAACTAAACTAATGAACATAGTGCAACGATATTTAATGATTTGCTTAAATATTTCATCAGAAATCATCAATTTGTAGCAAATACATACACAAAACTAGCTGGGAACTATACAAACCACAACTAGATACAACTTAAAATATAATTGGAACTAGACCAGTGCTAAATATTTAAAGCACTCTGTAAAGGTATATGTTCTTGATTATTTTTTTAAACTGACAGGTGGTTCACCAGGACACCTCAACACAACACCTAAATTCTTTATCATCTGCCTCCAATACAAATTCAACTTAACAAGCAACACAATCCAACCAATCTGCAGTTTTCAAGTTGATTATGAGGCCCCCTTAAACTGGCTTAGTTATGCAAATTGTCTTTTCGAATGCCTCCCTGGTATTATTTGCTTACTGAAGTTCTCCTAGCATCAGCATGTGATCATTACGTTTTTGAATTTTGTACTCTGCGTTGGTTTATATAGGGCTCACTTACTGATTGTACCACCACTGCCAGTTTCTCCACAGAGAGCTGACTAGGCCACAGTGAGTCAAGAGACTCACAGTTTAACATGGATTTTAAAAAACACTAACTACACAAATATCCACATATGTGCTAAAAATCAAATCCACTAACTATTAAACAGAAGACCTGAGTCATTACTTTTAGGAGTCGCAAAAGTAATAAAACTATAGACATATTTTTCAGAACAAAACATTCTGTTAATGGAAATGAGTTTCCCATTTTAAAAGTTTAAATTAATATTACATATGAAAATTTTGTAGCAACTTTACGAATAATGTTATGGATACTCATTTTAACATATTTTGTAGTTATACTTTATTATTAAATGTATTTAAATTTAAAAATCTTTGATTCATAAAATGGCATGAAATAAACAGTTTTTACTTTTTCCTTATAAAAAATAATAACTTTAAACTAAATAGGTATTTTTCGGTAGCATTAGAACTACCATTTTTTCCAATATATCTGCAGATTATATGTTAAAGAAGTTTCAAATTTTGTAGTGCATACTATAAGCTGCCACAGATAATCTAATAAATATTTTCTATCAAAAAAATTTACAGTAAAGTATTGTAAAATATTATTTGTGTTTAATAAAATGAATAACAGATTGCCCTATGACTCAGCTGACTTATTATAGTTGTAATCAGTTTTATCTAATTATGTACAAGAACGAATTTGGTTTTTCACAAAAAAATTAGTTGCAATTGGCCATTGTCATTTTGCCTTAAACTGAGCTGTTTTAGTCAAAAAATATTTAAGTTCCTATATCATTAGGTGGCAGCAAAAACATATAAATTACACAGCAGATTTTAAACTATAAGTTATAGAAAAGGCAAATAAAATGGGAACAAATGTGTTAATGTAAGTTGGAAAACGAAGTATGTGCAATACAAAAGAAATATTATTCAATATGCTTAGTTAAAAAAATAATTCATTTCTTTAATTTAATTATCAACGAGACAAATATAATTTATTTTTAAAATGTCTAACTCTATTTTAAAAATAATAAAAATCAATAAAATTTATTGGAATCTTCTCGGAAATTATTGGTCTTGATGACTAATCTGGAACTTTCAGCTCAATTTATCGCACTTTGTGATTTTGATAAAACTTCTATTATTGTTGTAAATCCTTTCTACTTAGTAGCAATAGCATTTTAAAGAATCTTTATGTAAACATGAAATGCTTTTGTAAACTAATTTTCTTGAGTAAATTAAAATTATTATTCATATTTTAATTGTACTTTTTACAATGAAACATTTATTATTTTCCAACTACTGTACTATCTTTTCAAATATTTTATGATTTATACATAAAATTTACAAATGCTCATTATAATATCTAAAATTATAGTTTTAATAGAGAAGTAGAAGATGTATGGAAGTAAGATCCATATAAATAAGATTAAATAAAAAGATTTGAAATAAAATTTATATTTATTAAATATTGATTTAGTTACATTTCAAATATTAAGGTTAGTTTTATAATTTACTTGGCAATAATTTTATAACAACTGCATTTCTAAAAGGATTAGTTATACTAGAATCTTATAATTAGATTAAAAATGGAGTGCCAATTATTTTTATTAAAAAATATGATTAATTAAATTTAACAAAATATTTAAAACTAACACTTAATAACAAATTTCTTCTTAGGTTGTATACATTTATGTATGTTGTCTATAATATATGTAAAGGATATTTCATGAACATAATATTAATTTTTGAAAATTCTGTGTTAGTTGAAAACATGGAATACATCTCAAAATAACCTTATTTTCTTACTATGCCTTTATTTTTAGGTTATAAATTCAAAATGATTTATCCTGTCAAATAATAACATTCACTAAACACAAATAGTCTGACATATATTTGTTAGATATAAATAAATTACTTGAAAATTCATTGCTACTATTATTATAAGTCTTATAAATTTACAGTTAGTCATGTATTAAAGTAAAAATTATTCACAACTACAGCCTGAAAATATTAACAATGTCAAAAAGTAAAACAAAAAAAAAAAAAAATGGGATACATTGATTAGACACTCATCACCCTAAATCTAAAAGAAAAACCATGGCATTCAAATTACAAAATAAAACTCTCTTTTCCGATGTACATGGAAGATACAATTACATACTAAATTAAACAAATTACTTAATATTAGATTAATATAAATAAAAAAAAGTTAAATATTTTATTTTTATCAGTTTGACCTAATGTAAAGGGATGGTACACATAGGTCAGAAAAAAAGTAATTTTAAAAAAAAGTCAAGCCTCAGCCCAACTAACACGCATACAGAAAAACACATCTATTTCCCATTGTTCAACATTGACTGGGATCAAATCTGGGACCTTTAGTTCTAGAGTACTGTCCTACCCACTGGACCATAATGAACCTCTTTACTAAATCATTTATTATTTTTTAATTATAAATTATTTATTTGTTGCTTAAATGAATGTTAAATATTATAAAATTCAAAGATGCAAAGAATATTGATGATATGAAAACCAAATAACTGGTATAGCTAGTTAATAATTTTACTGTTAAACTGAATGTGAAAATGTAATAGGAGCAATATATAAGTAAAATTTAAAAGTTAAAATGATAAGATCAGTCACCCACTTTATTTGATTTCATATTTTTTTGCCAACTAAAATTGAGACTTTATGTAATTTTAGAGGCTGTATACCAGTGTACGGTACACTATTTTTATACAATTAATATAATTATACAATATACAATTAATATAATTATATAATATAAAATTATATTATTTTATAGAAATAATATAATTTTATACCATATTATATACAATTAATTATAATTGTATATATGCATACCGTTGCATATATGCGTACCGTACAAGGAGTGTACCGTTCACTGGGAATTAACCAATTTTAGATAATAAATATCACAATTTAAATCAAATATCTCCTTTAATTTTCTTATTACAGCTAACTTCATGATAAAATGCTTCAAAATATACTGCTCAACCATTAATATGTATGGAACTTTTTTATATAGAAAATATTCCATTTACCCATAAAATACATGATATATATTAGTGTGAACTAAAAAAAAAAAAAAATTGTAAAAACTCACCCAATATATAGGGTTTTAATCGAAAGTTGGTTTCCTTAAGGTTTTAAAAATACCTCTTTTTCAAAATACCACTTTTAAAATAACACTTTCTGTATTACTCACTTGTAATGCAGAAATTAGAAACATATTTCAGATTTTTTAACTTTAATTAAAAATTATAACAATTTTTAAATAAAAATTGATCCTTAATGTCTCAGACTTCAAATTAAATTAAGATAATATCAAAATAAACTTAAAACTTTAAGCCAACAAAAATTACAATTTCCAAAATAATTTTTTTTTTTTTTTGTAGAGTGCCAGCCAGACTGGCAGTATGGGTGCGCTGCTCCACTCTTTCAACTGAACCGCAATTGGGTGTGGAGTCCGACTTCCTCAGTACACACATGCCATAGGAACCCGTTTATAGGGTAGGCAACCATTCACAACCCATTCATACAAGGAAAGGACAAAGACAAGAGAGAGAGAAAGAGAAAGTACATCCATGCCTCGAATGGGATTCGAACCCAGACCTCCCTATCCGCAGTTAGGAATGCTGACCACTAGACAGTGTAGGCGGCAATTAAACTATTGAAATATTTGTATCAATAATACATGTTTTAGTTTAGAAATTGAATCATAGATGGTGCATTGAGCAAACTTAATTTATTCATTTTTCTTAATTATTATTTCCAAAGGAGAATAGAAGCATATTTAGATATACAGTGCTTCTTTCACTTGAATATGTAAATTAGTGAGTAGTGAGTATATTAATTGTAATCCATGTTATTTGTTTGATGAAAAAAACCAGCAAAACATCAATAAATGATGTTTCATGAATTGCAAGGCTGTCTCAGACTGACAATTAAAAACACTTCATTGTTTACCACATTAAATGTGACAAAAACAATGCATTATATTAAAGCAAATAATAGTGAAGTACTATCAATATAATCATCACAATTATATTAAAAATGGTTGGTTTGGTTTATTGTTCAATTGGTCATTTTTTTGCTCATGGAAGCTAATCAAACTTGAACCTACAGGATTATTTAAAGACATTTGGTCAATGTATGAAATTTAATCAAAATAGAGGATATAAAATTATCTGCCAATATATTTGATCTACATCTGTACATTTGGAAATGAGACATATTTACCTAATAAATATTTTAGATATTAAAAATTATTAAAACAAGCATTTAAAAAAAAAAGAAAATCATTATCTAGTATTAAATGAGTCAATTCTGTGGATTATTGTGCCAGAACAGATTCTTTGGTAAGAAATTTTCATTTGCATAAGTTATCTGCATATTAAAATGAATCTGATGAATTTCGATATAAATAGAATTTGGCAGAAGTTTTAATAACTCTTGAACCTTATGGAATGCTCTTTAACTTTGATTTTTGTTAAAATTTATTTTAAAGTTCTATTTGGAAATTTACAATAAAATTTTATTTAATATTTAAAATTTCATTTAAAAATTTACATAAAAATTCTGTTTAAAAGTTTATTTTATACTCACATTCATAATATACATATATCAAAAATCTAAAATTTTATTAAATCATAAAATTTTGCATTTCTAATTCAGGTTGGAGAAAGTTACATAGTATTTCATGAGGAAATTAGATATAATCACAAACCCACATCAAAAAGTAGGTAATCAAACATATAATTTACTTTAAATATTTCTTAGAGTAAATTTTCGCAACTCAAAAAATTCCTGACATATTAAGCATCTTAAATTGTCTCAAGACTTTTATGATATGAAGTGGAAATAATAATTTTTATCTACTTTTAAATAAATTCATTTGTATTTATTTTCACAAATGAGCCTTAATTTTGAAAACAGTGTCTCATAGCACATACTGCTGGCAGTTGAGGCTGAATCTTAGAATACTGAATGAAGTAGATTTCTTGACATCAGTGATGTTTGCCAACATTTGAAAGGGTGATAAAATTTGTGATCTATAAATGTTGATTTGGCAAGATTTGGTAAATAAAGTATGTATTGCCATTTCGAGATTTGTAATTTTTTGTCGCTTATTCCTATTGTCACCTGCGGCAGATAAAATGGGCCAAACTGGGTTGCCGCATCGGGATGTTTTCTTGCATTTTAGGACATAACACGATTGTGTGCATAAGCAAAATTTGTTTTGCATGCTATGAATCCTTGAAGCATTTGATTAGTAATGAGTTTTAATCTGATTACAATTTAAGTTTTGGAAGTGTATGACTTAGTGTTTATATTTCAGAAGTTAAATTCTTGAATATTAGTTTGCAATAATTTTTTTTTTAATTTATTAAGTGAAATTTATTTTGGAAGTTTATATTATCTTTATCAAATAAATTTACCTTCAGATTGTTTTCATAATGTTTGAGTTTTAGCATTTGTGTATAGATAGTGATGATAAGCATGGACGATGATAATTTGAATTTGCGATTGTTTAGAAAAGTTTGATTTGTTGTAAAAAATGTAATCATAAATGCAATTTTATTTGTATCTCGTATAGTATATGACAATCAAATGATTTATGAAATTTTGCGTTACAACTTTTGGAAGCTATAAAACCTGTATTGTCTGACTGCTCCCAATGATTAAGTGAATTATTTTATGTATTAAACTTTTGCTTTTGTAAATTTTATGTTATATATTGAGCATTGTTTATAAATATTTGATATATAAGTATTTAGATTTATTTAAAATGCTAACATTTATTAATTAGAAAATCTAGTTTTTATAAAAATGCATATTTACTTTATGGTTTCAGCTTTAATGCCCAGTGTACTCAGAGGCAAGATTTCATTATAGTGAATTTTTTTCAAGATGGGCATCACTGCCGAGCTAATTAAAATTTGAAATTTTATAAAAATATTTGATATTTATATAATTGATTTTTATTGCCTGGTTGCAAATGTAACCCATTATATATTGTGTGATATTTTGTTTATATTTGACTTTATAATGTAATCTTTGAGTAATTAGTTTCTAGTTATTAGCATTTTAATACTTCAGTAACAAGTAATTATAATGAAATATTTAAAATTTTGATCTTGAAAACTTAAAATAGCAAGCAATTGCAAAATTAACTTTGAGAGCGAATGATATTTGGTAACAGGATATTGCATGTAGTGATGTTATTTAGGTTGGTGCAATAACTGTGAGAACTTAGTGCAAAAATAAGAAATTGTGACAGTTGAAAAAATGTCATTTAGTTGTTGGTAACAGTATTCATGGTTCAATCCCTCATTTGCCACTTGAGACCCTTTCCAAAAAATTGTGCCAAATGTACTATGTACACCAGAATTTTTCTGATAAGAGTACAAGTATTTTCTTATGGTAAAATCCTGGACCATGAAACACGTTTTACATTATTTTAAAAAATCTCGCCAATAGAAAAATGAGGTATTTCCAAATAATTGCCCATATGCAAAAACAAAGCAAATGGTAATCTCAAAATAGCAATTACATAAACATATTATGAATTCAAAAGTATGTAAATCATAAATACAAAATGCTAAAAGGCAATAACCAATGACTACAGATTGTAAATTTATCGTTTTAAGAAAATACCACCTAACATCACTGATGCCACCAAATCATTGTTGTGTATATTAGGATAAAGATAATTATCTATGAAAAATTTCCTTTTTGATACTTTTGACAAACTACATTAAACAAGTACACTTAAAGAAAAGAGTAATTTGTTAAAAATAGAAAATTTGAGCTTTTTACTATGTGTTAAATAAAATATAATTGTTAGAGAAAAAATGATTGAAGTCCGATCATACAAAATTATTTAAAAAAGATTAAAATTATAAAAATCAAATATATTGAGCACCAAAATTATAATTCATTATGATAAATGAATAAGGAAACTAGAAAAATTAATAATATGAATCTATACTTTATCTAAAAATTAAATAAGTAGCAAAAGCATAGAACCGATAAAAAACAGGTTGAAATTACTAGTGAATGTTGATCCAAACTGACATCCATTGCATAACTAATTACAGTATATGATGTACTTAATACTAATAACTACATGCATTACCTACAAAAAAAAACATTTTTAACTATACTATTAGCAATCAAAGATAGCTAGAAATGTTTTCTCTACAAGCATTCTACTGATTAAAATAGGCAATTTCTAAACTTAAATATTCATAAAATTGTAACACACCCCCCTCCCCACGGAATATAAAGTAAAATATTTACAATGCTAGAGGCATCCCAGTAGTAGAACTTTAAAGTCTGGAAATTCTTCATTTTCCTGAAAAATTACAGTCAATATGAAAAAAGTTCAATTATTCTACTAGTATATAGCTATTTTTAAGATAATTATTTAAGGTATAAATACGAAACAAGAAAATGTTCAATTAACATTTCCTCTTATAGTTTTGGTTTCATGTATTTCTATTAAAATAGTATAAAATCTAAACCATACAAATTTTCATATTAATAAAATTTATCTCGTATGTTCCTGCAATGAAATACTTTATAATTGATAGCAAAACTTTTGAAATCTATTATAGACTCAGGGAAAAATACGTTTATTACATTGAATAATGATCACTTAGAATCATAATCTATGAAAACTTAAGTTCTTCTAGATATACCAGTGAAATAATTTCCAAAACATCATAGAAGTCAAAGCAGAGAATAATATGAATCATTAAATAATAAGTGATAGAATTTTTGTACAAATTACATTAATAACAAAATCAACTCAAATGTTTACAATTTTAATAAAACATAATCAAACAAATTACCTTTATAGATGAAGAACTTTAAATTCTCATAAGAAATATGTAATTGCATTAACTATAATACTTAATTCAAAATATTTAGCCAGTGACAATGACAAATATAAATGATATATAGATACATACCCTCATAATAATGATCAAGACTGAATGAAAATGTGCAGTTATAGGATAGCTTCACAATGATTGGAAACCAGAAATCAGGCTATGAACCAACAAAAGAGCTGAGATCTTTATAAATTCAACAGTAGGATCTTTACTTTTAAATTTTTTGGTGATTCATCAGCCGCTTATCGAAACTACAGGTAAGGCCTAACAACCAGTAATCTGTCAATATGAGAAACAAAGATCTAAACTACTGTTTAGAACGGAATAGATCTAACTACATTTTCGAAGTCTACTTAGTTTCATATATATGCTTCGATATCATTTAAAAATAAATAAAATCTGCCGTTTGACTATAAAAAATCGGGACAGAAACATGGGACACAATAATAATCAATATACAAAAACATGAAGAAGAAAAGAAGAGATACAACTGTAGAGGACGATTATAACTCTGTTTACCAGTTTCCGGCCTAGCAGCTGCGCCTATTAGTTTCACCGGTTGGCAGATGGCAGCACATGGAAAAGTTTGAAAGAAACTTGCAATTCCAGATCACAAAAACGATTGTTAATAAATTTTCAAGTTTCGGTTTTTGATACCCAAATCCTTATGTTTGCGATACGAATTAAAATCTTGAGTCAATCAAAAGAATATTTACCAAAACTCACAAAATTTATAGATAAATAAATACGAAGTATTATGTAATTTTCTATGTTTGGTTTGTTTTTTTTTATTTTTTGTTATGCACATTTAAGACGCCTGCAAAAGGTTTGGTTACAATCTTTTTGTTTCAGGTTACCGTTAGGTACATTCATTATCCCCTTCCAGACAATTTAAAACGAGTTCAAAACAACTTTAATTTGAAACGTTTAGTTTCTCTGGAAATTAAAATTTATTATACGTTATTTGTAAAATTTTCTAACAAAAAATTTAAGAAAATAAATATGCTTTAATTTAGCTGTTTTAGTTAATTACTTCTAGTTTAAATTAAGATCTGGGAATAATCAAAATTAATTTATTTTCTACATCAATTTTCTATTCTTGAATTGACATAGTTTAATTAATTAACTTCAAAATTATATTAACACAGACATTGTGGTATGAATAACGGGAGCTAAGATAATTTGAAAATGATTTTGTTTATGAACTCAAATTAAATATGAATAAATGAAATGAAACACATCAAATTCATATACATTGTAGTTTTAAATAATATTTATGGACCCGCATACAAGAAAATATGAGCTCTCTGAGACTTGACGAGTATGACAACCAAAGAGGATGAAACCAGTGGCGTAGCAAGCTTGAGACAGGGATGTATCCCGCACTGAATACTAACTCCGAAAAGATAAGCAAAAGTGGCCAGCTCGTTTCGGTACAATAATATGCAACATATAACTAATTTTACGTTCTCTAATAGTAGCACATACGATTGCTGCAATGGTTTAATATTATGAGTGGCCGAAATTAAGGAGAAGTAATGATTTTTCTCTTTTGTTTTGAAGTCGCTATTAGTGAAACAAAGAAAAAACAGATTTTTTCTCTCCATCTCTATTTGCTTTATTTCACTCAATACAACACTATGGTGTTTGTAACCAAAGTTTCACAATAATATAGTCTACTTGAAAACGATTTAAAAAGTTTGATGGATAAGTATTTTACGCTCAAGAAACTAAATTTATCTCCTTATCCTGAGGTATACCTTAATCAAGAATTACAATGAAAACATTTTTTGTTAATGAAGAAAAATTATATAAAGTGAAAAACATCAATTTCGGAATAAGTCATACATTACTAATGAAGACGAAAATAATTAACCATAACATAAGAAAAGGCATTGCACTCCCTTTACTCTATATAGGCGTTCCATGAAATAAGAAATTCAGTCTGTACAATATTGTATCCATTAAAAGGGTTAAATATTTGATAGGAATAATTTTTAACATCTTAATTAAGAAGTTTTGAGAGAAGTAAAAATTAAAATAAAAATTCTTATATAAGTTCAAAATTATTAGTTTTTTGTGTAAATCTTAACTTGTATATATTATTTAAACTGAAAAACACAAATTCAGAACTTTTTTTCTTTTTTTGCTACTTGATCTATCATACATGTTTCAAAGATTATTTATTATTTAGAAATTCTAATGTGTGAAAAATCATTAATCAAAAGAATTTTGATACCTTGAGAATTGTTTTTAAATTTTATCATTTGTTCAAGTTAAAACACTATATTGTGTGTAAATGATGCAAATGGCTTAATTTTTTTCTGATGAAATTTCTGATATATTAAACTGACCAAATTCCTTGCAATGTATTTGAAATTATTTGTAGTTTTAATTTGAAGAAGTTATCCATCAAATTATTTTTTGATATTTTATGATAATTTATTTAATTAATGTAGGAGCTTCCAAAAAAGGATATGTTCTGGAAATTAACTTATTTAATTTACATGAGAATGCAACAAAATTCGTATTTTTTACGAGTACTTATTTGCTCTCTCTAAGTTTCTGCCTTCCGAAGTCAAGATACATACATATATATAAAATTACAATAATATATTGTTATTGTTACATATATCCTTATTGCAAGGATCAAGCGAAATGTAGAGAACAACTTAAGTGTCACAGAAGAACAAATACAATAAATAGAACAAACATTTAAAGTAATATCCTGAACAAATAACATGGGAACGGAATTAAAAATTTAAAAAGTAAAAATAAAATTTAAGCAAAGAAAAACAAATTAAAAGTTCTGGATTTCCAATATAATTTGTTTGTTTCATTCCATTTTTGAGAATGATTATCTATGGGCATAGAATAACATCTGACTTCTACATTTAATAATATAAATGAAGCAAAAAGTTGTTTTATTAAAAATGAAAAGTAATATCTAATTAATATTATTTTGATTGAGTAATAATAATACATCATTAGGGTCTAACTGAGTCTGTTCAATTATTAAAATTGAAAATTTGGAAAACTTTTCTAAAAATTTTAATGCCCTAAAATTTCTAAAATTTTATTACTTGACTTTAAACTTACAATATTTTGTTAATGTTTCCTTTTAAGGATAAGAAAATGTGAAATTTTACTCTTATTTTGAATGTAATAGCATGATGAAAATATCACTAGCAATAAAATGAAAATTTAATAAAAAGGAATTATTATTGATGAAAACTTATAAAATATAATTAAAAAAAATAAAATTTTTCATTTAGAGGTCCTTAAAATTAGCATCTTTGTTAAAAAAAAAAAAAAAAATAGGAGATGTGTATAAACTACAATAAGCTTTCATTAATAAAAATAAACTTTAATTTTTAATGTAAATGAGTTCTTATTTTGGTAAACTAATATACTTTGAAATCTTAACAAAATAGTTTTACTAACCATTTAAAAAAGATGTTGACATTTTTCATTAGTACGACAACCGACTGAGAAATTACTGAAAATAAAAATTATGAAATGGGAAGGCTAAATCGACAAGTGAATATCCTAACTTCAAAATTTAAAAACTAGGATAAAAATGCACAATTGATTAATTGCCAATAAAAATTATTTACATTTATTGAGAACTTTTTAATTAAATAAAATAATTAAAATTTTAGCTATAACAAAATAGGAAATAATTATTATTTATTATTCTTACAGACGTATTTAGTCAAAAGTAGTTTATATTTAAGTACTTTTCCAAAAAGCAATTTATTTTATTTAAATATATATCATACTTCCATAATTTAACTTGACTGCAAAAGCGAGTCTATCTGAGTAAAGTAATTTTGATAATAAAATTTTGAAGTAAAGTAATTTTGATTTGATGACTAAAATGATTTGGTTTAATTCAATATTTAGTAATATACTAATGAAGTATACGATTAAAATATAGAACCAAATCATGGTACTTCAATTTACCTAAAGAGAAATGAACTATAGGTATTTTAACCCGTAAGAATTTAAAAGAATAACCCCAACATAGCTTATGCATGCCATAAAAAGTGACTAAAACTGGTGCCTATCTCCCACGGATATAGCGGGGAACTCTGCCTCTGTTCCCTAGTCTAATTCTTATTCCTAGTCTAATTCTATGCATGAAAATATAACCTACAACTTCAAGTTTAAATATTGTGTAAGGTACTTTTGCAAAGAGTGATCAAGGCTTGGAATCGCTTTATGAAATTGACATTTGAAGCACAATGTACTTGTCAATTAAGGATTGTAGCGATATTGCAAAAGAAACAATGTCTAAATCCTTTAGACATGCAGGCTTCATGGAAAAAACTTCAGTGATTGAAGTAACACAAGAACATTTACCTGGCAATTTGAGTGAAAATGAGTTACAGATGAATGAGCTTTAACAAAGAAACTAGTTGCTGACCGAAATTTAATTTCATGACCTATTGAATGTCGACTCTAATGTAATTTGTATGCAAGAAGAATCATATGATTAAATGATTGAGAATATAAGGAATGAAAAAGAAAAGGGAAGATAACAAAGACTGCCAAACAGACAGATGAATGACAAAACAAATTGAAGTAATTTTTTAGAAAAACAAAAATGAAATAGTTTTTACATCGAAAAAATGTGTTTTCAGATTAGTTTGGAAACAAAAAATAGGTGATTATTTCACCAGATTTTTCATCAATGAAATGAAAATAAGAATAGTTTCAAGTATGAATTTTTTTTTGTATTTATTTCTTCTTTTTATGAATTATCTGTATTATCATTTTGTATTATTGGTTATTATTATTTCTTTTCACGTATTATCTTTCATGTATATAGAGAATACAGAATAATTTTTTTTGTAATATTTTGTTTTATAAGGAGGGAACATCATATTGATCACATGTTTCATCTCTAAAGTTTTACATATCAAACTAATTTTGAAGCTACATATTTGACAGACGAAGGGGCGAAAGTAATTGTAAAGCATTTTAATATTCACTTTATAAATTGCCTGAAGGGAAGCCGTTTCACAGTTAGAAAGCCGTATTTGTATGTCCCAAGAAAGAAAACCTGAAAACTAGGAAGTTTTCAACCATGAAACTAAGAGTCCATCCCGACAGACGTGTATACAGAAAAAGCAGAAGCTTAACATCCATCTCTTTTTGTTCAAAGTAATAAGTATCGAATCCGGGATTTTATATCTTGAAGAGCGCTCTCTTATTATTAGGCCGTAGTGAACCACATCGAAATCATTTCTGAACTTTCTACAGTCAAGTTATCTTTGCCCTTACAGTGATTTGTAATTAGAAAAAAAATTTCCACATTCCATGTCCACAGACAAGAAACTCACCTTCTTATGAAATGTCTTGACTTCAACAAAAGCGGAACAATTTTGAGTGCATAATAATAAAAAATGAGAATCAACCATTTGTTATGTGATATACTGCTTATTATATATATATATATATATATATATATATATATATATATATATATATAATTTTTAATTCAGTAAGGACCTATATTTTAAAATATATTTAGAGCCACTGTATAAACATAGACATTCGAATCAGAAATAACCCAGAAATTTTTAACTGAAATCTGGAGAGTTGACCAATCCGTTATAACTTGGCTTTCATGGGAGCTTCAAAAATAACATAGAAATCATTCTAAGGATTTATACAAACTGGAAACTTATTTTGCATAATCCATAAAAGATATATAATTCAAAACAAATTAAAAGCCAAATTTTAAATTTTATAATTTAATGATTTTTGCTAATTTTTTATTCATTAACAATTTATTATCAAATATGAACTAAATTTATGAACTTTTCAAAATAAATAATTTAATTATAGGTGGTTAAAATAATATAAAATTTGAATGGTTTTAAGTACTTCATTTGTTTACAACAATAATTTGTAAAAAAAGTTCAATTCGTAATCCTTGTTACGATATATAAAATTAATTCATTCAAAATTTTAATTTTACAAAAAATGTAAAAAGGTTTTATTCAACTTCATAAACATTTAATATTTTACAAAATTCCAGAAAAATGTAATAAGAAATAAATATTTTTCTTTTTCTCTGTGTTTTATTCACTAATGTTTAATTTTTGATGATTTATGATAAACTTAATTGTTTGATAATTTTTGGATAAAGGACTACAATTACATAAACAAATAATATTATTTTTAAAATATTAACAAATATTAAAAATAATTTATATTCAAACTTATATTTTTTAAAAAAGAAAAATTTAAGCTACATTCATAAAAAAGCTTATAAAGTTCATATAGAAAGAAAAAAAATTTCTCGTGGAATGGAAGATCGAGAATTTAAATTATTGTAAGCAGCAGGTATTTTTCTTTTTGGACATAATTCCATGGAGAATCATCTGAAAAATATTAAATTCTGATATGAGAGACAGCATTTTGTTCTTAAACTATGATGAAATCATAGTAGCGAGCGAAAAGGAATACAATGCACACATTATGGAATCAAACAAATAAGGGTTTATTGAAATAAAGCTGTCACACATGATTATCTGTCCAAGAAGAGTAATAATAAAATGCTCCTTACACACACACACACACACACACACACACACACACACACACACACACA